>PVJA010003292.1:0-96745 GCA_004027025.1 Myocastor coypus
GGCGGGTGTGCAGGCTCAGCTCCCAGCAGTGCGCTTTCGTTTGTTTATTTATTTATTTTTATGGCTGGCTCAGCCTGCCCTGAGGGCAGGGCTGGCGCAGCATGTGGTGCTGGGGATTGAACCTCGGTCTCTGCAGCCACCTGCAGGCGCTTTAGACCACTGAGCCATCCTTCCGGGCCCCTGTGATGTTCTTTAAATAATAATATTTACCAAAAACAGGTAAATATTTTTCTTGCAGTTCTTTTTGCTTATAGATACTAGGAATCTATCATCAAATTACTAAATCACCTATAAGTTTTTTAACTTTATTTTATTTATTTTATTTTTTAAACTTTATTTTATTTATTTATATTATGGCCAGGTCAGCCTACCCTGGGGGTGGGCTGGTGCTGGAGCAGCATGTGGTGCTAGGGATTGAACTGTGGTCCCTGGGGTTGCCTAAGCTTGCCTAAGTAGGCGATTTAGACATGAGCTATCTCACCAGCCCAATCACCTATAAGTTTTAAATTTTAAGTTACCTTTTTTTGTTGTTCTAGGAATTGAACACAGAACTTTGAACTTCCCATCCTGGTGCTTGTGCCAGTAAGCTGTATCTCTGGCCCCTAAATGAGAGAGAGAGAGAGAGAGAGAGAGAGAGAGAGAGAGAGAGAGAGAGAGAAGAGAGAAAGAGAAGAGAGAAAGAGAAATACCAGCTCAGCCTTCCCTGGGGACGGGGCTGGCTTGGCATGCAGTGCTGGGGATCAAGCACTTGCCAAAGGCTGCCTAAGCAGGCACTCTTTTAGACCACTGAGCTATCTCACTGGCCCTTCTCTGGCCCCTAAATTTTAAATTACTAAAAGTCATTTAAACCATTTTGTTTTTGTGCAGTTTTGCTACCAGTTGGCTATAATAATTGATTTGTATAATGTTGCTTTCCATGTTAGGAATTGCCTTTATTTATTTATTTATTTATTTATTTATTTATTTATTGTCTTTTTGAGACAGGGTTTCACTATGTAGTTCAGGCTAGCCTTGAGTTCACTTTTGTAGCCCAGGCTGGTCTCGAACTTGCACTGATCCTCCTGCCACCACGCCCGGCTCTGGAATTGCCTTTTAGATCTAATTTTGTTTTCTATTTGTATAAAATAGTTATATTGTTCTAGAGTCAAATATACAGATAAGGCTTTTGTTCCTGTTGCCTTCACCCTATTACTTGCCTTTTAATTCCTCAGGTAACTTCTTTTGCTTCTTTAAAGTACAATCAAACATCTGTGATGTATCTGTACCTCATCCCCTTACATAAGTGATACCACACTGTGAACCTTTCTACTTTTCTTCCCTCTTGCTTTGTTTGTTTTGTTTCAGTTTGCTTTGGTTTTACCTTTATTTTTTTGAGACAGAATCTTGCTATATAGCCAGCTGGCCCCAAACTCATGGTGATTCTTTTGCCTCAGCCTCCTGCATGCTGGGATTATAGACATGAGCCACCACACCCGGCCCACCTTGCTTTTGTCACTTAATAATAAAACTTGAGATCATTCTAGCAGTAAGCATGTACAGGTACCCTCTTTTCTTTGTACAGTGCACTGTGGGGCTGTGTGGATGCACTAGTGAGTGGATCATACTGAGGAAACTGAGTCACAGGTTTATCTAAAAGATACTCATTTGCAATCTAGATTGGAAGGCACTGCTACCAGATAAAGAAGATAAATCATCTATTACTATAGAGCAGAGTGCAGAATGAGGTCTTCCAGCAGCTAGGGAAGTTGCAAAATGTGTGCTGACTACATGGGATGGGGCTGTAGGAGCTCTGTACAAAGTGGTTAGAGTTTAACTGAATGAGACCTTAAAACTAAATAGGGTTTGTTTTGTTTTGGGTGCTGGGGATTGAGCCCAGGCCTCATGCATGCCAGGCTCTACCACTGAGCTACAGCTCCTCATCTATTACCTCCACCCTTTGTCTCTTTGAGATAGAGTCTCACTATGCAGCCCAGGCTGACCTTGAGCTCACTTTGTAGTCCATGCTAGTCTCCAACTCAAAACAATCCTCTTACCTCAGCTTTCCAAGTACTGAGATTACAGGCATGTGCCACCACACCTGGCTCCCCTCGTCATCATCATCGTCATCATCATCATCATCATCATCATCATCATCATTAGATAAGGTCTTGCTAAGTTGCCTGGGCTGGTATCCAACTTGGCAGTGCTCCTCGCTCAGCCTCCTGTGTAGCTCAGATCACAGGTGTGTACCACCAGAGATAGAATAGTATTCAAGTGGATAGAGAAGGAGAATATTTCAGGCTAAGGGAGATTTTTTGGGGGAAGAGGGAGCAGAAGCCTCTACTCTAAATGTGAATGATTGAGAGGGTGGTTAAAAAAAAAAAAGCAGCAGAAACACAGCAGAAGAACAGGTTGAATGGTAAGTCAGGCTCACTTGTGAGAGCGTGGACCACCAGGCTGGAAGACTGCGGCCAGGAAGGCTTGGTTTTTGACCTCTGCTCTTTGGTAGCCTCTGGCAGTCCCTGTGGCAGGTTCTGAACCAGGTTAAAACATTGGCACTGTGCTGCCAGACTGCTGCTCTTAGAGCAAAATGCTGGGCTTCTTCAAGGTGTGAGGAAGACAGCTTAAATAAGATACTGGCTGTGGCAGAAGAAATTGAAAGATTTAGAGGTAAATTAGAAGGATGGGACTTCTTCCTTGCCTTTTGATTCATTTCCAGAGTAGTGAGAGTGGGGAGGGAGGGAGAAAGGGCTGCTGAGGAAGACTGCACTTCTATCTGGATGCAGGAATCAGCAGTGGCTTCAGGCCAGAGGCTGTCTCTGTTCAGTGACAGTTACATTCAATCCCATCATTTTCTTTTGTATGTGTGCTGTGCCCTCTGGTGTCCATACCTGGTTTCAAGGCTTCCAGAGAAGCCCTACTCCCTCCAGCTGCTCACTGCGTTCCTTCTCATCTTGCCCAGGGAATTGCAGGCACAGATGTAGCAAAGGAGGCATCTGACATCATCCTAACAGATGACAACTTCACCAGCATCGTGAAAGCTGTGATGTGGGGACGCAACGTCTATGACAGCATCTCCAAGTTCCTGCAGTTCCAGCTCACTGTCAACGTGGTGGCTGTGATCGTGGCTTTCACAGGAGCCTGCATCACTCAGGTGGAGGGCCTAGGCAGGCTGAGGTGGGAGAAGGCCTGGGAGCAGGGTAGAGCTCAGCAGTGTGGGGGCGGAAAGTAGCTCGCCTAGCTAGGTGTAGTGTCTCCATCTACTGGTGTGGAGTGATAATAATTTACCTCTAGTGACTGGCACTCCATTTCAGCTGCTATGATACATGCTTAAGGGTATGTTCTCTCTATTCTTCACAAGCAAGCTTGGAAGGCAGGTGCCAAGCAAGCTCAGAAGGCAGGTGCCATCATCTCCCATTTTATAGGTGAGGAACCCAAGACTTAAAGCAGTTCAATAATTTTCTCAAGGTCACTCAGCTATAGGGGACCAGATTCAAAGTCTAGGTAAATAGTTGGGGCAAGATTCTTTGAAGGGACCGACAGGGCTGGTGATGGAGGTAGGGTTGGTTCTGGGAAAACTAAAAGGACTGATTCTTCTTCCCACTAGGATTCCCCTTTGAAAGCCGTACAGATGTTGTGGGTTAATCTAATCATGGACACTTTTGCTTCACTGGCCCTGGCCACAGAGCCCCCCACGGAGTCTCTGTTAAAGCGTCGCCCCTATGGCCGGAACAAGCCTCTGATCTCTCGTACTATGATGAAAAATATCTTGGGCCATGCAGTCTATCAGCTTGCTGTCATCTTTTTCCTTGTCTTTGCTGGTGAGCCACAGATGGGGGTGGGGTAGCAGTTGGGGTACATAGCTGGAGATGGGACAGAGAATGGCCTAAGGAAAGAAGATGTAGTAGTGATTTTAAGACCAAATGCTGGCTAACCTGAGAGCTCAGCAGACTAAAGCGCCTGCTTAGACAGAGTGCAGCAGCCAGGGTTGATCCCCACGTACTGTGCCATCCACGAGGTGCACTGAGATGGTGATTGAGACTGGGCTTGTTGTGTACCTGTAATCCCAGCACTTTGGGAGGCTAAAAACAGAGAATCACTACCAGTCTGCTCTATATGGTGAGACGCTGTAGATCCACCCTATAGGCCTTGTCCTAAATACAGAAAAAACAAACAGAGAAACAGACAAACAATAACAGAATGAATACCCAAACTGCCACCCCAAACCAACTAACTTATTGCAAAATGGCACTCCCGATTAAACCTCTGCTTGGCTGCTGAGTGATGGCTGGGATGGTGGCACATACATAGGACAGGGAAGGCTCTGCATGCCCACAGTGGCACAGAGGCCACATATTCACCACCACTGAGATGTGTAGCAGCAGAAGGTGCACAGACAGGGCCTAGCAGCAGCCTCACCCAGCAAGTGCCCCCTGTGTGTTCCTGCTGCCCACCTCCAGCACGCAGTCTGACTGCCATGCTCTACTGTGAGAGGGCAGGTAGCGTAGAGCAAACCAAGACATGGACAGGGCAAGATATTTGAAGCCAGGCTGACATTTAAAAGATTTGATTAAGCCAGATGTGGCAGCACCTATAATCCTAGCTACGCAAGAGGCTGAGGCAATTTCCAGGTCAGCCTGGGCAACTTAATGAGACCCTTCAAAATAAAAATAAAGGAAGGCTAGGAATGTGTAGGTTCAGTCCCCAATACTGCAAAACAAACGAATAAACTTGATCACAAGTATAGCTCAGAAGTTGACCAATCAGAACGGACTTTCTCTTGGCCCTCAGCCTCCGGCGCGGCCACATCAACACGTGCTGACTCTACTTCAGCCCTGTTGAACCACAGGTACCCTTCATTGCTGACCCTCTCCCAACCAGGTGAGAAATTCTTTGATATTGATAGTGGGAGGAAGGCCCCACTGCACTCACCGCCAAGCCAGCACTATACCATTGTTTTCAACACCTTCGTGCTGATGCAGCTCTTCAACGAAATCAACTCCCGCAAGATCCACGGCGAGAGGAACGTCTTTTCAGGCATCTATCGCAACCTCATCTTCTGCTCTGTGGTGTTGGGCACATTCATCAGCCAGGTGAGACTCGCTAGAGCTGGGGCCCTAGGAAGGTGAAGGCTGGAACCCAGGGGCCAAGATTCCCTAAGTCATCAAGGAAAGGAGCCATGTTGTAAGGGGGATTGAGGCTAAGGGCTGACCCTTCGGGGTTCCCAGTTGACTTCCATTTGCACTTCACTCAGGAGGCAGGGCCCAGAGTACCAGCAGCTAGTGCCAGGCAACACATTGGCTGCACATAAGATAAGGCTGGTAGCTTTCTTTTATGATTTTCTGAATATACAGAAATTTTACAGAGTGACCAAGAAAGGGGTCACTCTTCTCTTGGCCCCTGCTGGTACACATGACATATACATGTCATGTAGGCTGGTGAGGCTGGGGCAGAAATCAGCACAGTTCACAGAGCAAAAGAGGTGGTAGACAGTGCACATGCCATTGACACTGACTGCTTCTGCTGCATGGAGGGGATTCAAAGGCATGGCTGCTCTGAATACATCCAGAAGGGTACAAAGGATTATGAACAAGTTGTGCAAAAGCACTCCTGCTCCCCCTTCTGCAGGATGCTTCCCTTACTGCCCCTCACCTCCAGTTCCTCCTTTCCATTGCTTTGCCTTCTCTTTGTCTCCCACTGGCTTTGGTCATAGGAAGCTGACACCTGCCTCAACTCTGCCAATGTTGGGGTGCCCATTGTAGTGAACCCTTTCTGGTCCTCATCATGGTCCAAGAAGTTTATATTTATAGTCCCAAAAATACATTATTGGAATCCCGCCAAGTTAATTTCAATAAACCACTCCTAGTGCAACCCATGTCAAAAACAGACACTAAAGCATATTTATAGTTATGGGGAGCCAAGGGGTCCTAAGTCCAGTCATAGTGATGGCTATCTGGAACCAAAGCCTCGACCCAGGACTAAACCTGGGTTTTATTCGGTCAGGAAGAAGGAGTAGCTTGAGGATGAATGACTGAGAATTGTAGGAAGTAGGTGAGTGCTGTGACTGAGCTAGGTAGGAGGCCTCATTCACCTCTGTGATATGCAGAGAGAAGGATATGTGGAGAAAGTCATTTGCATTATACTATGGAGATAGTATCTAATGTTTTGGGATACAGTGTTTCAGCTCTGATGTGTAATCTTTCAAGCCCTAGGAATTCATAGCCTCCATCTTAAGGTTTGATTCTAGCCAACAACATGGAGCGTTGGTTCTTTGTCCTGTTTCAACCCAGCTCATATTGGAGAGCAGCAGGTGTGGGTTACCAGAGAATCACGCATGTCATTTTCAAAGACTACCACCCGCACCTCGGCTAGACCAATATGCTTTGTTCAAAGCCAATTGAAAGGATAAGGAAAAGTTCTAGCCAGCTCTGTACCTATTGATACATGGATATAGGGTCAGGCACAGCCAAAATGGAGACAACTGCTCTTCTTTCAGGGAGTCGCCCAGGTGGTCCTCCATGCTGCCAGATCTTTCATTGGTCAGTCATGGCCATCATAGGAACTGTGTGTGTCTCCCTATGAGTGAGCTCTGCAAAGATTCCATAGAGTCCTTCCTCAGTCTATTCCATTCTCCAGCAAGCAAATCAGGACTCACAGCCCAAGGGTCCCTAGGCACAGGGCTGACATTCCTTTGGTGACCCTGGCTGGAGAGTTAGCCACCTGTCTGTCCCCTCCCTGAACTTGAACTGCCCTTCTCTGTTTTAGGTTCTCATTGTGGAATTTGGGGGCAAACCCTTCAGTTGCACCAAGCTCAGCCTGTCCCAGTGGCTGTGGTGTCTCTTAATTGGGATTGGAGAACTCCTGTGGGGCCAAGTGAGTACTGGTGCATCTTCCTGTGCTTTTGTGCCGTGTGCAGACCTCCTGTCCTCTACCTGAGATGCAGTGTGCAGCTGTGCAGACTCTCAGCTCCTCACCTCCACCTTCTCTCCTCTCTCGCCCATGTGTTCAAGTTCACCATCTCACAGGATCTCAAGATGGAGTAATTTCCATTTCTTCAGAGGTTTTAGGTCTCTTCTCTGACCATGTCTGGAGGCTGGCAAATACAAAGCTTCTCTGAGACACTATTAGAACTTTTCAGTGGAGTTTTGCTTGGAAAGAAGGGAGAAAGAGAAGTAGAAGAGCTTGGGCTGGGGAGATAGCTCAGTGGAATAAGTGCTTGCTTGGCAAGCATAAGGTGCTGAGTTCAATCCTGGGTGCCACCACAAAAAAAAAAAAAAAAAGAGCTTACAGTTCAGGTGGGGTAGCACATACCTGTAATCCTAGTACCTGCAGGGCTGAGGCAGAAGGAGCATCATGAGTTTGAGGCCAGCCTGGGCTACATAATGAATTCAAAGCCAGCCTAAATGACTTCTCTCAATTTCTTTTCCCCAGGTCCTAATCTCTGTCGTTGTTTGGGTCTGTTCTATGTATTCTAATCCTCTTCCCTTTGGAGACATAAAGCAAAATGGAAAGAAAGATGTAAGCCAGAAAAGGCAATTATGTAACTAGGAACATGGCGGTAGAGTACTAGACTATAAAATTTTTTTCATGTGTCCATAAATAATACAGAAAACCTTCCTAAGAGTGTGGCAGATGGTGGGCGCTTGGTGACTACTTGCCTGAGCAGATTGGTGCTGCTCCCACTGGACATGGTGATGGGCAAGAGCAACCTTCCTGGGATGTCCTGTAGGTCAGCTGATGTCTGTGCCGCTCCTGTCCACAGATCATCTCTGCAATACCTACTCAGTCTCTGAAGTTCCTGAAGGAGGCTGGGCATGGCACTACCAAAGAGGAGATCACCAAGGATGCTGAGGGGTTGGATGAGATCGACCACGCTGAAATGGAGCTGCGACGAGGCCAGATCCTCTGGTTCCGAGGCCTGAACCGTATCCAGACACAGGTACTGCGCTAGTGGCTTGTCCCCACCCTGGGAAAAGAAACCTCCTTGTCTCCAGAAGTGGTGGGAGGGCAGCAGCCATCTCTCCCCTGTCTGGGGCTCACTAGCAAAGGGCAACCCTCACTGTCCAGCTTGAGGACCTTCAGGGCAGAGGTGTCGGTGCAGCCTCTGAAACAGAGTGGCTGTGGTACGCAGCCTGCACACCTATTATGAACAGAGTCCTCAGCTGGCTCCAGCGCCCACTCTGCCAGCCTTTGGAGCCTGGAACGCTCCGTGCAGAGGGTCTCTTGCAAGCACTATCCCTAACCCAAGGCTGGGAAATGTGTAGCCTCTTCTTGTCTTCCAAAAGAGAGACAAAATAAATACCGTGATCAGCATCTTCAGCAGTCACTTAATGTGGCAGCCGCATGCCACCATTTTGGTAACCAATATTACCTAGAGGGATCTTTGTGAAAGAAAGTCACCCTGTCCTGCCTTCCCCACTTGAAATGTAAGGCCATGGCGGGGAATTCGATGATTTTACAAAGACAACAATCTCTGAGTATCTTTTGCAGGATTCAGACTGCTTCCCAGAAAGGAAGAAGCTATCGTTTTTTTTCAAACTCTTTCCCTTCTCATGATTTCTGCAATGGGCTAGAACCTGCTGTGGCCACTCCGAGGTCCCCTGCTTGTGGCCCTGTAGTAACCTTTTCTTTTTGTTTCTCTTTCTGTGCCCTACCTGTAACTACCTCCTGGGAGCCTGGCGGCCTAGGCATTGGCAGCTCTCCCCTTGCTGCTGCCCCACTTGCCTTTATCATTTGATGCTCCAGCTGTAGAAGCTCAGTCTCAAGATCTCGGGAGTGCGCTCCAGAGCACAGGCCTGTGTGGCCAGTTGGCTGGAGATCCCCAAATTGTTTCTCAAAAACCGGCCTTACAGAGTTTGTAGAAACAGGTAGAATGAGTACTCTGAACTACATACCTAGAAGGAACTGTCTCCCACAGGGGAGACAACAGCTGAAAGGTAGGCAGGAAGAGCTAGTAGGGAGCCCTGGGTTCCTCCCTCTCTTCTGAGCCCCTCCTACTAGGAAGGGAGATTGCAACAGGACCTGCACAAACTGCCTGGAGGAGTCCAGAGTTCTCACAGTCTTCCCACTCTCCCTCTATGGTGCTGAGTCTGCTGGGTGTCCATAGAGCCTGGTGCCTTGGGTCCCACCTCTAAAGTGCTTTCCTTGGGTCTGCTTTTTTTTTTTTTTTTTCTTCCAAATAACCTCTTTGCTTTTCTTCCCCTCAGGATCACCTGCCTCTTCTTCCGCTGTGTGATTTTCTTCCCTAGCTAGGATTCCCTCATTCCAGTGCCGACTTGCTCCTTGCCAGTCTTCTCTCTGGGGAGGGGGGCAGGGGTCATGGGGCTTCCTTCCCCTCTGCTGCCTGTTTCTGTTCCCTCCACTGTGCTCCTGTCTGTCTGGTGTCAGTGCCCATAGAGCTTTAGGTTTACCACTCTGTCTTGGAGCATAAGGCAGCTAGCCGGATGGCAGGAATTAAGGCCCAGACCTAGGCACCAGAGGCAACCGAAGGTTAAAGATGCCGCCGTGAGCAGATCTGTGCCATTCTGGTGTGCACCTGGCTGTGAGCAGACGAGGCTGAGTGTGCTGCATAGTAGTGCATCCTGGAAATTGAAGCCCACCCTGCCACACACTCCTTGTCCTCAGCAGGGTGCTAACCAAATCTGCCCCCTGATCATTGGTGCTCATGGCCACATTTGGGGTGGGAGGGGTTGCCACACTATTGCCTCATCGTGGCTTGGGATTTTTCCTCTCCCTAGTTGCAGGCTGTTCTTCCTTTCTCCTTTACTTTTGAGCTTTTTGGGAACTAAAAGTACTAAAAAAGCTGCAATTTGGGGGATATAAAGACTAGAATCTTGAAGTAAACCTAGAATGCAGGTTTGTCGTGGAAGTCAGGTCTGTAACCTTAATAGGTACCGAGGAAGGTAGCCCCTTCCCCATGGGCTGGAGCTCTGCAGAGAGCAAGCCCTCACCTCCTGCAGGTTCCAGCTCCTCAGTCCTCTGGAACTGAAAACTGGCGTATGAGGAATGGCTGGCGTTTAGCTCAAACTCTGATAAGAATTCAGAAATGAATCCTGGAGCTTTTTGTGGCTTCTCAGGAAGCTTCTTACGTAGGCAATAATCTGAGTCATGAAGCACCTGCTCGCCCCCCTTCTCTTAGAGATGAAGCCAGGGAAGTGGGATCAGCACCTTTTGCACACTCATGAGGAGCTGACCCTTGGATTAGGCATGTGGGTTTTCCCACATGGAGCCCACCAGATCTATGAATGATAAAGGATGCCCTTTTGATTTGTTTCTTGTTACTTTGGGGCCAAGGACAGGAATGGTAGGTTTGATGGAGGCCCTGGCTGAGGCCATTGCTGAGCAGTGAGTGGTGCTAAATGCCTTGGTCTCTGCAGAACCACAGGCCATGCAGATGACCCAGAGCCGGGCTGCTAACCGCCACTCACAAATTCTGCCTCCCCACTCAGCTGTTATTGTCAGTATTCTGCCTGACACTTCTGGGTCTCCAGTGCATTAATTCAGCTATTAATATATATTCTCTCCAGTGGGCCTTGACCACTGGATTCCTGAGCTGCATTTCAGCCAGGGACAGGACCTTTGCACCATGGCCAACTCTGTATGGGCTTTTTTTTTTTTTTTTTTTTTTTTTTTTTTTTTTTTTTTAAGGCAGTCTTGCTATGTAGCTTACACCGGCCTTGGGCTTACTTTGTAGCCCAGGCTGGTCTTGAAACTCACATGGATCCTTCTGCCTCAGCCTCCTAAGTGCTGGTATGCCACCATGCCGGACTGGACTACTATATTTATATCCCCTTTAAATGAATGCATTATTTTCTTAGAAATCCTAAAAAAAAAAAAAAAAAAAAAAGTAGTTGATATACTTGTTTTAAAAGTTCCCAAAAAAGTCTAAGGCCTGGCAAGCACGAGGTCCAGAGTTCAATTCCCAATTCCAAAACAAACAACAACAAAAAAGGTCCCTAAGGGCCGGAGGTATAGCTCAGCGGATTTAACACTTGCTTAGAAGAAGCACAGGGGCCAGGGTTTGGTTCCTGGCCCCTCATGCTGCACCGGCCCCTCTCTAGAGCGCGCTGAGCCAGGGAGACTGGGCGTGGTGGCGCACGTCTGTAATCCCAGCCCTTGGGAGGTACAAACAGGAGGATCACTATGACTCAGTAGTGATACCCTAAAAAAAAAAGGAAAAAAAAAAGGTTCCCAAGTTTTGACATTCAGAAATGCGTGCTTTGTCTTCAGCATCTCCAATTGCATGCCTTATTTTGAAGAGTATAGTCAAAATCATGAGTAAGCTGCCAGTTCTCTGCCTAGCTGTTAGGAGTAGTGGAGTGGGAGAAATCCCTTAAAATTTTAAAGACCCTTAGATGCCTGCACACCTGAAGTGTCCACCAGAAGCCAAAGGAGGAAAATAGATTGTGCTGGGTGTTAAGACTCTGTGGCAGATTGTTCCTTGGGTGAATCACGATCTGCAGCTAGCCCTCCCTCCCACCATCCCTGCTGCTTTGTGTGTGAGGGGCTCCCTCTCTCCCTTTCCAGCTTCAGCCCCTCCCCTGCTGCCTCCATCCCCCTCTCTGAGCCTCTGTCACCCCACCTTCTTCCTTGTGCCCCTCTCTCTGACTGTGGAGCAAAGCTGTCTCACTCTCTGATTCTTTGCAGATTGAAGTTATTAACACATTCCAGACGGGAGCCTCTTTTAAGGGAGTGCTAAAGCGGCAGAACATGGGTCAGCACCTTGATGTAAAACTCGTTCCTAGCTCAACCTATGCAGCAGTTGTACCAGTCAAATCTTCCCCCACTTCTGTGGCTGCTGCTGCCGTTTCATCTCCTACTGTGGGCAGTGAGTGATAGTCTATTATGATGCATGATTTGCTAAAATGACCACAAGAAAGCACGTGGCATCCACTTTAACCAACCGTGGTTATCTTTTCCTTTTGCTTTTTTCTCTATGATACTTTGATTTAAGAGAAGAAAAGACAAAAGTCCTACTCTAAAACCAGGCTGTGCATCCTTTTTTTTAATTATATTACTTTTTTAATGTTGGAAAGCTATTAAACAATATTTTAAACAATATTCTGTTTTCTGATTGTTCCTCTGCATTGTTTGTTTCTTCCTTTTCTTGTGTTTATTTGTTTTGCTTTGCCTTTTTGTGTCTTTTTGTTTTGCTTTTTGTGTTTTTTTGTTTGTTTTTGTTTTTGCCTTGTCTGGATATATTATTGTTATTCCTCTCCTCTCCTGCTTTTTTTAAATCTAAGCTCATGGGTGAGATTAGGCTGAACTAAAACCCAGCAAGTCTTTACCACTGGGGGTAAGGTAGGGTCTTCCCAAGAAGGGAGCTGCTGAGCGCCTGGATTCTTTGCCAGGCCCCCTGGGAGCCAATATTAAATGTGGTCAATAGTAATTAATAGTCATTTGGTGATCAGTGCATTGTTAGCTGGCAACGTAAGCATGAAAGCTATAGCTAGCTGTGATGAAAGAAGATACTCAGTGCAAGTGTAAAAGGCCTCAGCCTCATCCTCACTATTCAAGGGCTTTGAACTAAAGTGTGGTATAAGAATCAGTTATCCCTTGATCACCTGGCAGAAAAGCTTAATTATGAGGCATGAAATGCAGAGCTAGATTAGTATGGTGAGCTGTAAGAGGTTTAAAAAAAAAGAATCACATACTGAGCCAGGTGTGGTGGCGCACGCCTGTAATCCTAGCACTCTATAATCCCAGCACTCAGGAGGCTGAGGCAGGAGAATTGATGTGAGTTCGAGACCAGCCTGGGCTACAAAAGTGAGCTCAAGGCCAGCCTCAACTGCATAGCGAGAGACCCTGTCTTAAAAAGACAAAAAAAAAAAAAAAAAGAAATCACATACTGATAGGGGAATTAACTGTATGAAAGGTTCAAAACTTTTTTTTTTTCATTCACTAAAATTTTGTAGAAAGCTGGGTACAGTAGCAGATGCCTGTAATCCCAACCGTTGGGAGGCTGAGAGGAAGATTGCTGTGAATTCGAGACCAGCCTGGGCTACAAAGTGAGCTCAAGGCCAGCCTCAACTACATAGCAAGACCCTGTCTCAGAAAGACAAACAACAACAAAAAAGCCTGCAGGAGTTTCTGGAGAGCAGTCCTGTTTTGGCTTCTCCTCTCCTCTTGTCTGACCACTGTTGTCAATCTCAGGCACATTTTCAATTGGAATGCTGTCGCCTGCCAAGCTAAGCGCTAGTGTGTTCTTTGGGAAGCTGCAGGACCTTGGCTGATGCCTTCCTGTTCTGACCATTTTACCTTTCCCAAGTGGGAAGCAGAGAGGAAGCAGCCTCCTGGGGAGGAAGGAGTTCTTTTGTATTAAACATACTGTGAATTCAAACAACCGAGTGTTCAGTTTGTCTCTTCCTCCCCCACTCCCAGCTCCATCCCATCCCCTAACCCTGAGACACAGGGTGAAGAAAGACCATTTGTGTTGCCTATGGTTCTCATGACTGTGGGCTGACCCACTCCCAGGGTTTTTTGCTTTTTAGCCAGATATCAGTGTTTTGGCATGGGTATGGGGCGTGGGGGGATAGAGATACCTACTGTCTTTTTAAGCCCAAAGGCAGGTGAGAAAGTCTTACGTGCAAATATCCAAAAACTTCTTGCTCTAATCTGTTGTGGTCCTCTCTCAATTCCTTTGTCTTCTCTACTCGCCATCCCTGTCTAATTAGCTTCTGTCCTTTTTACTGACCCCTCTCTGGTTGGAGGAGTTAGTATCAGATGTCCCAGTGATCTGACAGTGGCAGGAGACTTAAGAGGCAGCATCCAGGGAGCTCTTGGCAGAGGTGCTGGTAGAGGGTTGCCCTGAGCCTTCTCCTCTCAAAGAGACAAACTACACTTGCTCTTTCTCCAACTACACCTTCTCCCTGGGGATCCTGGAAGTTGGAGCCGTGTACTTTGAATCCCATTCCACATCTCCAAATAAATTATACTTTATTCTGTAGATCTCTATGGTTTCTTTAGCAACCACCCTTCCCTTCCTCTGGCTTCTGAAGTGGGAGTAGAAGTCTAGCTCTGAGACAATGGAGTCTTCATCTGACCTCTCATAAACTCCACCAAGTAGCCTTTGCAGTCAGGTCTGATCTGAAGGCCAGCCTGCTTGGGGCTCCTGAGTCATGAGAGCTGCTTTCAGTCAGGCCCCAGAGAACTGATGGCCAAGGAGAGAAGGGCTGGGTGGCTGAGAGGAGAGCAGACAGGCTTGCAGAACGCCCAATGCCCTGGCCCCATACACTGGTCCCCTCCTCAGCACCATACTTGAGCACAGGGACATGCCAGCCTTGGGTGGGCTATAGTGACATGCTGCATCACTGCTTACCAGCCTCTGAACCTGTCACAGCCCCCTGTTCTCTCTCCTCACCCTCTGTGCACCCCCCCCCCCCCCCCAGGTGATGCTCTCTGGCTTTCTGGCTCTCGAGCTTCCTTTATAGGTCGCTGGCTTCCTCCCTTAAACCCCAGGAGTCCTACAGTCTAGCTGGCTGACTACGGCTTGCACTCCCAAAGAAAGTTTCCTTATCCTTTCACCTACCCCCTTTCAGTTTACTTATTTCCCTCATTTGTCTATCTGTAATAGTGCCACTGGTTACCCCAGCAGGTAAGAGGGAAAGCCAGCAAACAGGGCTCCAGGCTCTCACTCCAACCCTAATTTTTTAAAAAAAGAAAAAAATCTGTTTTTTATAATTCATTTCATATATAATAGTTTCAATGAGGTATTCAGTTGCTTTTAGAACATAGAAGAAAAGAAAATAGAAGCAAAAAGTTTAAAAATCACTGATGGAAAGATGAACTGACAGTATAAAAGATACCTGCTTTCCTGTAGACTTGAAGAGCAGACAAATTGGGCTTTTGTCACTCCTAAAAGGTGACATGGCTTTAGGCCTGTGCTTTGGCCAGTGGCATCTGTTCCCTTCCCAAAAGAGGAAGGTATAGTTAAGTCAGGGCTTGCTTGATTCAAGTTGCCTTTCTCTAAGATGTGATGCATACCATCTGGGCCCAACCTGAAGGGTTAGACAGAGCCTCCACTCCACCCCTCTCACAGCTGTCTGGAGCAGAAACAATGTGATGGTAAAATTGTCCATTATGCAGTCAGTAAGCATCACCAACGGATAGAAGAGCAGGGCCCACTGTCTGTTCTGCATGGCCAGTGTGCACCAAGGTTCTTTTGAGTGAGGTGGTGAATGTCTTCTGCTGTAAGCTCTGAGCATCCTCAGTCCTGAGCGGGCCAGAGGCTCTGGAGAAGTGAGGCAGAGCAAGGTGAGCTCTGGCCTACAGGCTCCTGGTAGGGGCAGGTAGGCCTCAGGGCTGATAGTGAGGCTGCCTTGAGTAATGTTCTTGGAGGCTCCAGACAATGGTAGGAAGTGTGAGATAGGAGCTCCAGTTTGCTTGGTTATATGATCTGCTGTCTCTACATTCTCCTGAAATACATATATATTTGCCTAATGAGCAGAGGAATGAAAGATGTACTACGGCAGCATGCATCTTTCATAGCCTCCTCCCCACCTTAACGATTCTCTTCATTACTCTCATTTCTTGCCTATGAGAAGAATTTGGACAAGGATAGGATTGGTCACCTCTCAAAAAGTAAGGCTGCATCCAGTTACTTACCTTGCCCTGGCCTTCCTCTCCAGTATCTGTGAAGTCCAACTGTCTCCTCCACTCCAATTTTACCACCTAGATTCCGAGCCATACTTCAGAGGGACCTACAGGTCAAAAAAGCAGAACTGCCCAAAGAGCTCGTGCCTGTGAATAAACAGAAGCTGTTCTCAGGAATCAATTATTGTCAGGGTTTTGTTTTGTTTTGTTTTTTGTTTTTTTTTTTTCCCTCTTGACTTTGAATTGACTGATGAATATCTTTCTACAGACTTTCACAGGGCACTCACTGCATTTCCTTTTGCCCAGTAAAACGGCCAGTTGTTTGTTTCCCTTTCTTTTGCCCTCTTCCTCTGCCCCATCAAAAAGGCTGTTTGTCTGTAGTCTGCTTCCTGGATCAGGTTTCTTCCTGGTCTAGCTCTTTCCCTCCTCCACATACAATGACCCTCTTCTTCCCAAGTTGAAAACTTGGGGAGAGCAGCACGCTCCAGCACATTCCTGTGGACCAGAGTCAGGCTGGGATATGAGTTGTGAGATCCAAACTTTCTTAGCAGAGCAAAATATCATTTATGTCTTCTAGGGAAAGAAAGAAAGAAAGAAAGAATTCTAGGGAGGGGACACAGTGGAGGTTGTAGGATGTAAATCATATGCATGTCTTCTGACTAGGTGGGCAGACTATTAAATTGGAGTGTTTTATTAATTTCCTGCATGCCACTGAATGAAGACTGGTTTGTCTGCCTGGCTGCACAGTGTCCACGGTCACTTGTCACCTGATATGTATTATGTACAGATTGATATGTGTTGGCTCTTTGAGGGTTTTAAACAGATCACTGTACTTTCATGTATAATTTTTTTTCCATTCCACATGCACAAAATAGTCTCAGAAATGTGTGTGAAGCATTTCTTTAAGTTTGGCTATTAATTTGCACCTCGTTCCAACACCCTTGCCCTCTATCCAAAAGAACTAATGAGTCTTTTTGTTTTGTGTTTCACTTTTAAGAGCAGATTGCTTGGATATGCTAACTTTGTTCTGGGCTTTCTACTTTTAAAATACAACCTTTGAAACATCCTGGTTTACCATCACTCTTCCCACTCTTCCTACCCTAGTGCTTGACATTTGAACCATATAATCTATCTGCCTGTCTGTATCTCTCTCTCTTTCTCTCTCTCTTCCCTCCTTCCCTCCTTCCCTCCTCTCTCTCTCTCTCTCTCTCTCTCTCTCTCTCTCTCTGTCTCTCTCTCTCTCTCTCTCTCTGCCTCCCTCCTTCTCCTTTCTTTTAAGGTTTAATCCTGGGGTTATGGTTGAACCCAGGGCCTCTGCACTGAACTATATTACCAGCCCTTGTTTTGTTTTTTTGCTTTTTTTTTTTTTTTTGAGACAGAGTCTCATTGAGCTTCTCAATTGCCCAGGCTAGGCTTGAACTCACAATCCTGCTTCAACCTCCCATGAGCTGTTGTGCCCAGCTTGGCCATGCCATGTTTATATGTTCCATGATCTCTTGTTATGTATTTGGTTTTGGTTGTTGAATGGCCTTGTTTCCTAGCTTGAATTTCGTTTCATTCCTCAAACCTTGTGCTGCTACCCAATTCTCACCTCCCTATTTTCTCATCCTCCTTTTCCTTCCCCTGGTATAGATCAAAGTGGTCAAAGCATTCCATAGTTCCCTCCATGAAAGCATTCAGAAACCCAAGAACCAAAACTCCATCCACAACTTCATGACCCACCCTGAATTCACCATAGATGAGGAGTCGCCAAGAACACCATTGTTGGATGAGGAAAAGGAAGAAGACCTTGAAAATGTTTCTAAGACTGGGACTAGGGCGCACTCATTGGAAGATGAGGTCACTGCACATGCTAACCAAAACAACAATGTGGTGGATTGCAACCAAGTGCAAATTGTTGCCTCCCATTCGGACAGCCCTCTACAAAACCTGGAGACATCGGTTTGAACTTTCATTCTCTGACTCCCACCCCTGTTGGCCCTATTGTCCTTTTCACCATCCCATCTGTGAGGTGATGATCGGACTCTTAATTGTCATGTCAACTGCTCCCAAGTGTATGAAACACCCCCTCTCCCCCTACTATGAAGAAGCAAGAGCACAGATCTGCCGAGATTTCAACTTAAACTTGAGTTTGTAGCAGAATGCAGGCAGGTAATTGTAGAATCTGTTCTTAGGGGCATCAGATGTCATTTGTAAAGGAACACGGCCAGTCCTCCTGGCATCAGCCCAACCCAAATTCTCCCCAGTCTTCACACATGTCATCCTTTCCCAACTTCCAGATCTTATCCTCTGAGGCTCTGCCATTTGTAAGCTAGGGCTTTAGAGAGAGCTAAATATTCACAGATGAAATTTGTTGATACAAGGATAGAATGTATACATCAGCCAGTAGAGTGATTTTTTTCAAAAGCTTTTCCTGTTTTGAAAACTTACACCCAAAGGCCTCTAGCTTTTTCTGCACCTGGTGTTCTTTGGTCTCTTGTAACCCTATCTTCCATCCTTTCACTTTCCTAAAAGTTGTGATAATTAAGAGAATGGAAGGGATGTAAACTGATTCAACTTTGACCATCTTCCTTTAGGGCCCCAATGGAACCCTGACTCGGTTCTAGAGGCAGATGGATTTCTTTGCTAAAAGAGTCCTTTTGAAGCCAGTAGTAGCTGCTGAGAATGTTTGCTCTTCTTGCCAAGTTAGCGTCTGCTCCTAGACTGCCGTCTTGCCAGGTATATGTGGTCCTCATGTGCCAGAGAGGTCACTCTTGACCACGGAGCTTCCACATATGTAGTACAAGTGCATGCAGGTTTGCTATGGGCCTGAGCATCTTTCTGTTCCAAAAGAATGCATTTGGCATGGCCCTGCCTGTTAGTGGGTGCTGGAGTTTGAGAACAAGAAGCTGGTAGGCCTGGGATAAGACAGACCATCAAATCAGACTTGTGGGATCCTCCTTGGGTTGACTGCTGCTTTCAAAGTCCTCTCCAGGGCTCCTCCAGGATAAGACCTGATTGTTGGGGAGGGAGTGTTGAGAAGCCGAAGAGCCACTCTGGCTGGATCTAAGGAAACCTCCCTGCAGGCCCCAGACACCTTGAGCTTAGGTGCCTGCGTCCCAGCTTTGACCTTCTCTTTAATTTCCTAATCCTCCTCTTTGCAAAATCTGTAGTTTGCTCAGACTCAGAATGTTCCAGCCAGCTTTTTGTGAACATTCTGATTTTGTACATACAAATAGGGGGAGGTGCTGTGGCCTTGCGTGCTGACTCAAGGAGCAAAACCCAGGCCCTGGACAGTGCCCCCCCACCCCCCACCCCCACCTCCACCTTGAGCCCTCTGCAGCGTGCTCCAGCTGCTGACCAGGAAAGCCCTGTGCCATCTCTCCCTTCTTGCCCCACAACCACCTGCCTCTCAGGACTTGGGGACAAGGTGGAACATTTGCAGGAGCTCCATGTTAACCCTGCTGATACTGACCTAAGCTTTCATGTGAAGGTGAAACTAAGTGATGCCCCTAGTTCCCACCTCCCATTAGATCAGTGAAGCCCAGCACCCTCTTCCAGAGAGTTGGGACTAAGGAGGAGGCATTAGGGCCCCAAAGAACTGCCACATTTCCACTTGGGAGAGGAAGGGGACCTGAACCTACCCATCCAACCTTTTCTCCCAGACCCATCCTCCCTCACCCCTTGCACCTGAGCTGTCCTAGGTAAGAAGAATAAAAGACAATACATAATCTGTCATTATAGGAAAACAACCCTGATTTTGGTTTTGTGAGTGTTACATGTTTCAGCAATCTTTTCTCTGTCTTAAATACCCATGGGGAACAAAACCAGCTCACCCAAGGTGTGAAGTGTTCACACACATAGTTATTAAGTACATTGGGATATTTAATTCTGTCGCATCTTTTATTACCTCAGATCATTTAAAGAAGCAAGCCAACACCAAGCTTTGGAGGCCATTTTACCATTCCTGTCCCGAAAAGACTCTCATGGTGCCTGACAGGTTACTCCTGAGGTCTTGTGTCTATTTTTTAAAAGTCAACTATGTGTGTGGGTGTGTGTATGTGTGTGTGTGTGTATGTGTGTGTGTGTGTGTGTATGTGTATGTGTGTATGTGTGTGTGTGCTACTTTCCATAGAGAGAACATATAGAAATAGTATGCAAAAAATATAGTTTTCTTTAGATCAGAAACTGATATTTTTGAGTCAGCCATATGTATTTTCTTTAAAGGGTTTAAAATAAAAGTAAGTGCCGTCATGTAAGCCTGTGGAAGGGAGCACATAACCAGCTGATTGACATGACAGGTGACTTAGTATATTTGTAATTGGTTTAAAAACCAACACACTGTACTTCCTTTCTCCAAACAGCCATCTTTATACTTAGGGAAAAAATTTGTTGGGTTTTAGACTTTTTAATATAACTTGTGTTGATATGGAATTAAGTTTAAGTGTTTATGTGCATATGTTTATATATATATGTAAGTTTTTTCTATTTAGTTTCAGTGATCCAACTGGCAGTGAGTAAATATGGAATAAGTTAATAATGCTTTTCCCCAAAATGGTGCTTCAGATTTGAAAAGGGTCTGAGGGGGTGGAGGAGAGAATGGCATCCTAGGTTTCCTGTCTGGATAACTAAAAAATAAACAGCCAACTGTAACTAGTGAAGAGGACATCTAGCAAAGAGACAGCGGTCAGGCAGGCAGATATGCACCCTGTCCCGGCCCCGCAGAGGAGGGCTGCCTGGCTTCTCTACAGCCAGTGGTTAGGATCAGGGGCCTTCCATTGGACTTACGTTTCTTGAGAAATCAGCCCGAAGAGTGGTACCAAACATGGACGATCTCTCCTAGGGATGCTCTGATTTATAGTTTGTAATTTTTTAAATAGTTCTCTTACTCCTTCTTCCCCTGGAGTTTTCCATTAGTGAGTTTTTGTGCAAGGATCCGAGCTGTGACTCCTTTCTCCCCTAGAAAGCTTTTGTGCAATATATTAGATGAGAGGCAGAATACAAAGTAGAAAAAAACAGTGGCTGATACTAGCCCTGGGTGACAGTATCAGGGCTGTGTCTTTCTCTTAGGCATCTTGTCATCTGAAACGACTCTCCCACCTCTAAAAATACTAAGAGAGAGGCCATCTAGAAATCCCTCAGTTTGTGGATTATTTAGGATTGGGTTTTCTTCCCTTTGAGCTTTAGTGGGGAGAATTTGCACAGATGCATCCGGGTGATAACCTCACTGCCAAAACCCCGGAGGGCATGGCACACACGAGTGTGCCGGAAGACCCCTTGATGGAGCTCTGCATTCTTGCCTTCCCTGCCTTACAGTTGAAGCCACCCATGGCACCACTTGTCTGCACATAGGCTCACCTTTCAGAACTAGGGACCACCACACTGCACTCATGGGGGTCGGCACTGACAAATGCCTGCTATTCTTAAGCCATTCCAACCTCTTCCTCAGTAGACTAGACCTTTCTTTATTCAGCTCAGTGCTAGAATTTTTGCCTTCCCAACTCTGCAGTTAATACTTGCTATGCCCTTTTTGCATTTCTTTGTATTTTTTTTTAATTCTTGCCCAGTACAGGGGATTAAACCCAAGGCCTTCTTCACACTGAGCTACATCCCCAACCCTTTTAAAACATTATTTTGTTTTTCAGACAAGGTCTGGCTAAGTTGCCCAAGCTGGGTGCAAACTTGCCATCTTCCTCCTCAGTCTCCTCCTAGGCATACACTACCACACTGGCTCCCTTTCCTCTTGATTGGGAAAGATGGAGGGAGTTGAACTTCCTGTTACTGATTGGCCTTTTGTTCATGTCTTCTCCCCATATGTATATATGCCGTATGTGAATATGCCATATATATGTGCCAACAAATCTATCTATGTTGTTTTTTCAAATCAGCACGCAGATAGGATTTTGAGTTTCTTTTCAATCACTAGTATAACAAGCACTGATATTTTTGTACAAAAAAGAAAACCAAACAAAAGATTGACTGTTGTGGTCTGCATGACAAACACATGGTGGCCTCAGAGCAGTGTGTCCCCTGGTGTGCGCCGCCACCTTTCGCAGTTCAATTCAGCAGCGCACCTGATCTACATTTGCATTTTGATATTATTTAAGCTCTTTGTGCAGTGTTTTGCATGTATTTATATGGTTCTTAGGGGAAAATTCTATGAACTGGCAAATCTGAAATTCAAATGTGTTGTTCCACTGGGACAAGGAGAGAAGAGGAATTTCCAGAGGAATAATTTCTTGGAACGGATAAAGCTTTTCGCTGATGATCAGAAACCAGTACTGCCATGCACTGAATAAAAACCTGTGCCCACTTGTAACTCTGCTGTCCTCGGTGTGTCTCCTCCACATTTCCTTAATGCCAGTTGCTGTTGGCATTAAAAAGGAAGCTGCTGTCACCACCCCATCAGGGCAAGCACAGGGCCCAGCTGGCCCCTGCAGCTGATGCGCCTCCCTCGAACTCACAGCCCAGCCTTGGCTGCTGGTATTGGGCCCTTGTAGTGCAGTCTAAGCTCTGCCAGCCTTGCCCAGTGAAGTGAGGCTGGTAGAAAGACCCTGAACACCTTTGTAGAAACTGAGTTACATGTGTATTAGCTTTTCCCCTGAAGATCCACCTCCCTTATCTCCCATAACTTTTTTTTTTCTTTCTTTCTTATTTCAGAACTTTTGTTTGTTTATTTCTTTTTATGGCAGGCTCAGCCTGCCGTCAGGGCAGGGCTGGCGCAGCATGTGGTGGCGGGGATCAAACTGTGGTCCCTGCAGCCGCCTAAACTTTCCTAAGCAGGCACTTTAGACCACTGAGCCATCCTGCTGGGCCCCCACCCCATACCTTTTTTTTTTTTTTTTGTCTTTTTGAGGCAGGGTCTCGCTATGCAGTTCAGGCTGGCCTTGAGCTCACGTTTGTAGCCCAGGCTGGTCTCGAACTCGCACCAATCCTCCTGCCTCAGCCTCCCAAGTGCTGGGATTACAGGCGTGCGCCACCACGCCCGGCAACCCATAACTTTTTGAAATAGTTTTATTCATTAAACCTCTAGCTGAGACTGGGCATGGTGGTGCACACCTATAATCCCAGACCTTGGGAAACTGAAAACAGGATGATCATTGCAAGTTCAGTCTATGTAGTGTAGACCCTGCACTAAATACAATAAATAAATACATAAATACATAAATAAAAAATAAACCTCTAGCTTTGACCTAGGTTTCAGGTCAAAACAGGTTATTTACATTCTGAGATTTCACATCTCAGCTAACTTACCACAGCTCTCACCCAGGTGCACACAAGGTTCTCTAGGTGCCATTAGGACAAGTATGATGCTAAAGAACACCCCAAGCCTCCCCGCCATTTCCATGGGCTCATTCCTTCTTTAAAACCAGCCTAGGTTAGAGCACATTCCTGCAGCCAGAGGGTTTATACGTTTTCCTGCCCATCCCAGTTGCTCCCACAGGCAAAGACAGAGCCTAGGAACTCATTCACTCCTTGATAAATTTAAATTTTCTTTAAAAGTGGCCAGAACTGGGCCCGGCGGGATGGCTCAGTGGTCTAAAGCGCCTGCTTGGGAAAGCTTGGGTGGCTTCAGGGACCGCAGTTCGATCCCTGGCACCACATGCTGTGCCAGCCCTGCCCTCTGGGCGTGCTGAGCCAGCCATAAAAATGAGTGAGTAAACAAAGGTTCTGAAACAAGAATAAATAAATAAATAAATAAGTAAGTAAGTAAGTAAGTAAGTAAATAAGTAAAAGTGGCCAGAACTTACTTGATAACAGAAATCATAAAACTGAAGTTTTATTGCAATGATTATCCTGTTTTCAGTTTCCCAAGGTCTGGGATTACAGGCGTGCACCACCATGCCCAGTCTCAGCTAGAGGTTTTTTTTTTTTTTTTTTTTTTTTTTTTTTCAGCTAGAGGTTTAATAGAACTGAACTTTAATTTTTCCCTCATAATCCACTTACTAGAGACCCTAGCATGGTGGCATGTTCCTGTAATCCTCGAACTCAGGAGGCTGAAGCACTAGGATCATAGTGGATCAGGAACAGCTTGGGCTACATAGTGAGTCCAAGGCCAGCCTGAGCTACATAGCAAGACTGTTTCAAACCCTCTGCCCCCACAAAATGCCCTTTTTAGTAAGGGTGCAACACACACTCACCGGTATAGTCCTTTCTAAAGCTTAGCCCTATACTCCTGTCTTGGTTCACCAAGCCCTTATTCCTCTGCTACACTAACACAGCATCCATAATTCAACCCAATCCAAGAATACAGTGGGAAAGACCTCCAAGTGTCAGTCTGACAAAGTCCCTCAGCCCAGGTGACTATGAGGAAGGCATGTTCCTTTCCCCTGCCTCAGTTCTAGAAAACAGCTCCTTAACCCTGCGTCTTAGCAATGACTTGTTCCTTTCTTGACCAGCATATCCTCTCCCTGTGGCCACTGGCTGGCCTCAGAGCACTCCACTAAACCAGCCCAGTTCCTTCCCGAGCACATGTGTGGCCAGGCCACTCCCTGTCTGTGGCAAACCCAAAGATGAACCCATGGGGCCCAGCAAGCTGGTTAACCACAGGACCACTCCTTTCTGTGAGACCAAGAAGAAAGGTGAAAATTGCTCATTCTTTACCCACAAGTAATTTGGGAACTCCACTGTGAGTAAATGCAGACATGCTTGGGAGGATGAGTCAGGAGGATTGGTGTGAGTTCAAGACCAGCCTGGACTACAAAAGTGAGCTCAAGGCCAGCCTGAACTGCATAGTGAGACCCTGTCTCAAAAAAGACAAAAATAAAATAAATGCAGACATGTTACTCTCTGTGTGTGGCGTCATTACCACCAGCTGCCTCCAGCATGAACCCAAGTCCTGAGAGGTAAGGACCTGGATTTATAGATCTTGGAAAGTGGTGACTTCCAAGGCAAGTACCCTGATGTGAAGCCAGTCAATACATCTTTACTTCTCTAAGCTTTTCAAGTAACACCTATCTCAAAGACAGGAACATTTCCGGAACAGATGGTGTTAAAGTGCCATCCTACATTTGCTCACAGAAAGAGCTAAGTGGGCTGCATACTCGGAAAGTCAAATTCTAACTGGCAATTTAACTTCTGCCTGTGAAACCTAAGAAGGTAAATATTTGGGCTGAGTGACCAGTGCCACCCCATGGGGGCGTATCTGTGCCTCCTCTAAGACCTGGGTCCTGTGTCCAAGCTCACACTACTTGGTTTCTCCAGTGTTGAGGTAGCACACATACTATCTCCTGATGCTTGCTTTGTCTAAATGCAGCACATTTGACTTAGTTGCTGTGCTAGGACTAGAAATACTGCTTTAGCAGACCTTAACTTGTGATTTAAAACTTCAGGTCTTCATGCTTTGGCCTATTTAATTCATGTATTATAGTGTTAGGGATGGAACCAGGGCTTCCCACACTCTTGGCAAGGGCTGTGCCACTGAGCATCTATCTCCCTAGCCTGTTAGGCCTATTTTCAGTGAGTACTTTTAAAAAATTATTTAAAAGAGGAAGCAAGGCTGGAGGTTGAAGGGCAAGAAATTGCTCCCTGCCATCAATCACCACTGAGGAGCACAAAATGAAGCCATGCTCATCCAGGACTGAGCCGAGCAGTTGCTGAACAGGTAGGAAAGGAGCAGTGTCACTGTTCCTACTCGCCCTCCAGGAAAGCAGCTGAAGTGGCACAACAGAGAGGTAAGGGCAATCTTAACAGGGAGCAGCATGGGGGCAGGACGAGTGTGCCCCGCTCCCAGCCCAGCTTCCTCACCAGCTTGGCTTTCCCTTTACAGGACCATCACCCAGACTGAATGATATTGAAATTATACTTGGAAGGGGCCTGGTGGGATGGGTCAGTGGTCTAAAGCGCCTGCTTGGGAAAGTGATATTGAAATTATACTTGGAAGGGGCCTGGGGGGATGGGTCAGTGGTCTAAAGCGCCTGCTTGGGAAAGCTTGGGCGGCTTCAGGGACCACGGTTTGATCCCCAGCACCACATGCTGCGCCAGCCCTGCCCTCTGGGCAGGCTGAGCCAGCCATAAAAATGAGTAAATAAATAAAGGTTCTGAAACAAGAAAAAAATAAATAAAATTCTTTTTTTTTATTTTTAAAATTTTATTTATTTATTTATTTTCTCATTTCAGAACCTTTATTTGTTTATTACTCATTTTTATGGCCGGCTCAGCCTGCCCTGAGGGCAGGGCTGGCGCAGCATGTGGTGCCGGGGATCAAACCGCCCAAGCTTTCCCAAGCAGGCGCTTTAGACCACTGAGCCATCCCGCCGGGCCCCTAAAATAAAAATTCTTTAAAAAAAAAAAAAAGAAATTATACTTGGAAGGTTAGGAAGAGGCTCCTCAGCTGATTAAGGCCTACCAGTGTTCAACAAAAAATACCACATCTAGGGCTGGGGAGATAGCTCAGTGGAGTAAGCACTTGCGTGGCAGGCATAGCCCCTGATACTGAAAAAGAAAAAAGGAAAAACAAAAAACAAAAACACTTCTTAATCGTTTTGGCTTCTGTGTCAACTGTAACATTTTTTGTTTAGTTTTCTGTTTTGGGGGGTAGTTACTGGGAATTGAGCTCAGGAATTTGTGCTTGCCAGGCAGGTGCTTATGCTGCAGAGCTGTATCTCTGGCTCTTTAGTTTTTTTTTGAGATAGGATCTCACTATGTAGTCCAGTTTGGCCTCAGTCTTCCACCAATCCTCCTGTTTCAGCTTCCTGAGGGTTAGGATTACAGGCACCAGGAACTTTTAAAAATGACTTTAGATCACTGAATTTAGGGGCTTGGGAGATAGCGCAGGGGTGTTAGTGCCTGCCTGGCAAGTGCAAGGTCCTGAGTTCGATTTCTGGTTCTGCAAAACAAAACGAAACCACTGAATTTAGTGGCTGGCCAGATAGCTCAATGAATTAAAGTACCTGCTTAGGCAGATGGGGGGACAGGGGTTCAATCCCCAGCATGCTGTGCCAGCCCCACCCCCAGGGGCGATTGAGACTGGGGACGGTAGCACACCTGTAATCCTAGCACTTGGGAGGCTGAAAATAAGAGTATCACTATGAGTCCAATCTATGCAGTGAGACCATGTAGCCTATACCAATTATGTAAAAAAAAAAAAAAAAGAAAGAAACACTGAACTTGCTTCTAAGTTCCCTTCCAGCTCTAAAACATGATTCACATTTAAAGAAATAGAGTTTGGGGCCCGGCAGGTTGGCTCAGTGGTCTAAAGCGCCTACAGGCGGCTGCAGGGACCACAGTTGGATCCCCGGCACCATGTGCTGCGCCAGCCCTGCCCTTAGGTCAGGCTGAGCGGGCCATAAAAATAAACAAACAAGCAAAAGTAACTCGGGGCCTGCCAGGATGGCTCAGTGGTCTAAAGTGCCTGCTTAGGAAAGCTTGGGCAGCTGTTGGGACCGAGGTTCTGGCACCACAGGCTTCGCCAGCCCTGCCCTCAGGGCAGGCTGAGCCGGCGGTAAAAATAAATAAACAAAAGTTCTGAAACAAGAAAAAAAAAAAAAGTAGCTCAAGGCCAGCCTGAACTGCATAGTGAGACCCTGTCTCAAAAAGGCAAAAAAAAAAAAAAAAAAAGCTGAAAAAAAAAAAAAAAAAAAAAAAAAAAAAAAAAAAAAAAAAAAAAAAGCTGGGCATGGTGTCTCACGCCTGTAATCCCAGCACTTGGGAGGCTGAGGCAGGAGGATCGGTGCGAGTTCGAGACCAGCTTGGGCTACAAAAGTGAGCTCAAAGCCAGCCTGAACTGCACAGTGAGACCCTGTCTCAAAAAAAAAAGAGAGAAAGAAATAGAGTTTGAGGTCAACTTGGACTACATAGTGAGGCTCTGTCTCAAAACAACAACAACAAAATAACAAAAATGCTTGAGTTCAACTCGTGGTACAAAATAGTAATAATGCTGGTATTCAAAGTTAGGTGCCAGTTGAACAAGTTGTGTGTTTATGCAACCAAGCCTTATTTGGTTCCTGGCTCAATCTCTCCCATTTTTATTATCAATATATGCACAAATAAAATTATGTAGCAGTCATTGCTCAGCCTGTGAAGGCTAAGTATGTGGTCAGTTCTGCAGTGGGACAAAAATCTACTTTGGAAAGCAGTAGTTTAGTTTGGAAACCTAGAGCCCTGGCCAATGCTAGGGCCTAAAATTAAGGAGGAGAAGTAGAGTGTGTCCTTTGAGGTTGGAAAGAACCTGGCTGGGCATTAGAAGGTGTGTCCCATCCTGACCCTTGCTAGGAGTTTGTTGTATGGCCTTGGGGTCTTTCCATCTCTGACCCTGCACCCTTGTTCATTCTGGTGTCTGACTGATGTTAATAACCACAGGAGAGTGCAAGGTCCCAAGTTCAAATCTTGATACTGCAAAAAAATAGAGAGAGAGAGAGAGAGAGAGAGAGAGAGAGAGAGAGAGAGAGAGAGAGAGAGAGAGAAAGAGAATAACCACAGGAGAAAGTCCACGTGTGCTTCTCCCTCACTGCCCCCCCAATAATCATGTGTGGCAAATACGCTGCATACCAGACATGTGCAGACAGACTTCTCTTTCAGCTTAGCCACTTGTATCTGAAAAAAAAAAAAAAAAAGACACTGCACCATGCCCTTAGAGCCAAGAAATGGTTCTTTTCTAAACCCCAAACACCGAATTGGCTCACACTCCCCTGAGCTGAGGAGAAAAGTCTTTGTGAGTGCCCCTCTCCTTCCCTTGGGCTATGGGCTCCTCACTCGGTCAACAAGGACGGTGTCAACAGCACTGTTGTCTGCACTGAAGGCAAACAAAACAAAGTCCTGATCTCTTTGTATTCTGTCTTGTGGAGAAGAAGCAAGTGGCTCTATAGCTTATCAGCTGGTGAAGAGGACTGGGGAGCAAAGAAAGGGAAAGGGGCAGGGGCAAAGGCACCGAGGCAGGAGAGCTTGATTTGTTTGAGGACACAAAAGAAAGCCAGAAGTTGGAATTGCTTGACGTAATGAGAAAACAAAGAAAATAAGTTCGAAACTCTAGGATAGGATGAATTTGGCTTCCATAAAATGGGACCTGGTTGAAGGCCATAAGGAAGGGCTGCAGGGATCAATACTATATAGTTCAACAGTCACACTGCTACAATCTAAGGGAAAAGGTGCAGCTTCAGCCACAGGCCTCCTGTGAGCCCAGCCTGCTGAGTGAGTTCAGGCAGGTCAAGCCCCATTTCCATGCTCTTGTCCACTGATGCACAAAATAGAAAAAAGAAGAGTAAGTGAAGACATTGCTCCTGTGCTCCGAGCACTCTGGTCAAAGAAGCAGTGCCCTAGTTAGGGAGAGAATGGTCTCCTTATGCTGCAGGGCCCAACACTAACCACCTGGTCCTAGTCTCCTCCTTGTCACCTCACTGTTCTATCCCCAGACAGAGCATTCCCCCACCTCACCTCCACCAAGACACACAGTGACACCACCTGACTGCTGTGATGGCCACCCCAGCCCACATGTGCACGTGAAGGGAAGATGCAAGCTCCTCACCTCTGGGGCCAAGGAAGTCATGGGGCAGCTAGCAGCTTGCACCCCACAGCTGCCGGCGCTCCAAGGCTCTCAGTAGGTCAGGTGCAGGGAACCCTGGGGGCTTGCCAAGCCCACAACCCTGAAGGACCAAAGAGGCAAGGCTTGCTCTCCCCTTGGGGCCTCAGACTTAAGGAAAGAACGTTCTTACTAGTCCATGACACCTACCTTCCCCCTAGGGCTAAGTATTAAGTAGGGAGAGAAACCTCCCATAGTCTTGGTGTAGGGCAGGAAGCAGAAATGGGAGTGAACTATGAAGTCCTCCAGCTCTCTCAGAGCTTGAACTCAAATGAAAGAAGGTATTGCTGTCTTTGTGCCTTTGCTTTTGTTTCCGACTCTGGGAATGACAGACCTCCAGATTAGGCCAATGAAGCAGGGAGGCGGGCACAGTCGCCCTCCAGGAAGGCTTCCTGCACACCATCATGCTGGTCCTACCCCCTAACCTTCCTTGGCCCCTGCTGGAGTTGTCTTTCACACAGAGCAATTTTGCCAGGGTTTTTTGTTTGTTTGTTTGTTTGTTTGTTTTGTTTGTTTTGTTTTTGTCAGTACCAACAATTGAACTCTGCCAGGTTTTTTCAACCCAGCAATACAAGAGCTACTGTGGAGACCTCAGTGGGACAAAGACCAGACTGAAGCCCAGCCCCGCTCCTGGGAAGCTGTCTTGTTCCTTGGGGTGATGAGTATACAGCAAGAGCAAAAGACTCCCTACAGATTGATCCGTGTCTCCCCTCACACACTGAGGTCACAAACTCAGCCCTCCTAGAGGGCCCAGGTGTCTCCAGGCACTGCCCTGGTGGCCAGAAATTATTGGCTGCTTGAGGAGACAGACACTGAGGTCAGGAATTCTAGTAACGTGGTGACAAGATCCCAAAGTGGCATGTACAGTGTTGTGGGGAAAGAAAAGAGGAAAGGTCTCAAGAGAGGTAGCTAGGGCCTGGGGAGATAGCTCTGTGGCACAAGTGCCTGCCTGGCAAGTGTAAGGTTATGAGTTTGAACCCCAGTCCCATGAGAGAGAGAGAGAGAGAGAGACAGAGACAGAGACAGAGACAGAGACAGAGACAGAGAGAAAGCTCCTGGCCACATTTTTCTTTTACTAACAAAATTAGCATAGAAAAATGACACTCAGTTTCTGTAATAATTCAAACAGTAACATCTGAAGAACTGTGTGGTGGTGCACTTCTGTCGATCCATCTACATGGGAAGTACAGGTGGGAGAGTCACAAGTTCAAGACCAGCCCTGGGCAACACAGTGAGACTTCAAAACAAAAAGAAGTCCAAAGAAAAAGGTAGCAAAGCCGGGTGTGGTGGCGCATGCCTGTAATCCCAGCACTTGGGAGGCTGAGGCAGGAGGATCAGTGCGAGTTCGAGATCATCTTGGGCTACGAAAGTGAGCTCAAGGCCAGCCTGAACTGCACAGAGAGACCTTGTCTCAAAAGGACCAAAAAAAGAAAGAAGAAAGAAAGAAAGAAAGAAAGAAAGAAAGAAAGAAAGAAAGAAAGAAAGAAAAAAGAAAAAGGTAGCAAAACACTTTGAAACTCAAAACCCAGAGGTGACCAGCATAAAATATCAAAGTGTGACTGTGCTGGAATTTATACAAGGGAAAAAGAAATCACTGATAAAGTAAAGGAACTTGTGGGCCAGCCAAATTAGCTCACCAGATTAAAGCTCATGCAAGCAGGTGCAGGGGCCAGGGTTTGATCCTCGGGCCTGCCGGTGTCTGCCATGCCTGTCCCACCCCCAGGGCACAGAGACAGCAATTGAGTAGCATGTGCCTGTAATCTCAGCTCTTGGGTGACTGTAAACAGGCAGAGACCCTGAACACCCTGTGGTCTGTGGTTCCTTTCCTAACACACACACACACACACACACACACACACACACACACACACACACACAGTAAAGGAACTTGTGCAAAGGCCCAGTGAACAAAGTGACAATAAGCCTGCTGCACGTGGGACACGAGCTCCTGCCTGGAGTGACTGTGTCCATTTGATAGGAAAAGCCAGAGCCCAGGGCTGGCACTGGGAGATGCCCTGTAAGGACAATATGTGCTAGAGAAGAAAGAAACAAGAGTGGGGCCTGGGGACAGGAATGGAGGCTCAGTGACACAGCACCTGCCAGGCAAGCATGAGGTCCTAAGTTTGATTCCTGGAATTCCTTCCCCCCCAAAAAGAAATAGGAGAATCAGGCAGAGGCAGCATGGGGGGAGGCCCCATGGGGAGTAGTGTCACAGTGATAATAAAGCAGCCCCTGTCTAATGAGCTCACATATATTCCAACGCTTACACTCTGCATTTTTCACTATTGATCCAATTGATTTTCATAATAGCATTATGTAAGAACACTTACTGTTACTTTACTCTTTATTTCACAAGGAAATAATTACAGGGCCAGGGAGATAGCTCAGTGGTCTAAGCACCTGCCTGGCAAGTACAAGGACTCAAGTTCCATCACTGGTACCACATGCCATACTGGTCCTGAAGCTGGGCATGATGGTGCACCCTGTCATCCCAGCACTGGGGAGGCTGAAGTAGGAGGATCACTGTGAGTCCAAACTGCATAGTGAGACCTTGTACCAAGTAAATAAATAAATGATTTTAAAATTGCAATAATAATTACAATGAGCCAGGCGTGGTGGCGCATGCCTGTACTCCCAGAACTTGGGAGGCTGAGGCAGGAGGATAGCTGTGAGTTCGAGACCACCTGGGCTACAAAAGTGAATGCAAGGCCAGTCTGAACTGCATAGGGAGACTCTGTCTCAAAAAATAATAATAACTACAAAGAAAACATGCCCAAGTTGGGCATGGTGGCATATACCTATATTAGGTAATGTATTACACAGAAAATAATACAGGGCAATATGTAAATACAAATGGCATAAAAATATAGCCTGGGACTAGCTAGATATCTCAGCAGACTGAAGTGCCTACTTAGGCAGGCACAGCAACTGGGGTTTGCAACTAGATGTGGTGAGACCTGTAGACCCTGTACATGTGGAATTTATCTATATAATAAAAATTTTAAATATTCATTAACCAAGCATGGTGGTGCACACCTATAATCTCAGCACTTGGGAGGCTGAAGCAGGAGGATTGATTTGAGTTTGAGGCCAACCTAGGCTACATAGTGTGTTCAAAGCCAGCCTGAATTACATAATGAGACCTGTGTCAAAAAATAAATAAAGGTGTTTGCAGCTAGGCACAGTGGTGCATACTTGCAATCCCAGCTATGGGCAAGTTTAAGAGAGGAAGATCACTGGAGCCAGCAAGATGGCTCAGCAGTCTAAAGTGCCTGCTTAGGCAAGCTTAGGCAGCCATAGAGATGAAGATCATAAATTCAAGGCCAGCCTAAGCTGGATAGCAAGACCTTGTCTCAAAAAACAACAGATAGACAAACAAACAAGAGATGACCTCCCCAGATCTGCTAGATAGCAACTGAGAATGTGAACCCTAGAAGATGCTATTAGCACAGAGCTGCTGTGTCCCCAAGGAGGACTTCAGAAAAGTTTTGCATGCTAGCAGCCACGTTGTGATAGCATGTAGGCCCATACTCCCATCAGAGAACTTGATATGTAAGTTAGATCTATTTAAAACCAGTCTTGGGGCTGGTGAGATAGTTCAGCAGACTAAAGGGCCTGTTTAGGCAAGCTCAGGGACTGTGGTTCGATGCCTACCACCACATGCCACACAGGCTGAATGAGACAGTCTGGGCTTCGTATGCATGCCTGTAATCCCAGCTCTGGGGAGGCTAAAAGAAGGAGGATCACCAGGAGGCCGAGCTGGGCAGTGAGACCCTACAACAACCAAATGCATTTAAAAAAAAAAAAAATCTTAACACTTTGTAATCATACATCACCATTATTAAGCCAGAAAGTCATTTGAAATGGTTAAAAATGATCACTGGTGCAGTTAGATCTAAGCCATACACACTTTCTTCCACTGCTCTGATGACTCATCCTGGGGCCTTATTTTGTTTTAATTAATCTTTTGGGCTGGGTTCTGTGCCACTGGTGGGGAGGGAAGCGGAGGGAGTGAGCTGGAGGGACCTGGAAATCTGGCGCTCTGCCTGCAGCCTGGGCAGGGCACCCCTGAGGAGGTGGTTTCAGTCAGGTGCAGGGCAGGAGAGGATAGCATGACTGATCTGACTGTGACAGGCTGATATGATCACACTGGGGGAAGTGGTTTGGAGGAAAAACATTGTTTTTTTTTAAGTAGCAGTCAGGATTCTGAAGTTTGGCTCTCTCCACCTGCCCTGGGACCATCTCCCAAGTTTCTGGCTCACACATTGTTCTAACTCTTCCAGCGACTTAAAATGCTGGCCCCAGCCACCAGTCACCCACGCAAAGGCTCTTATGAAGAGTCCTGGCTCTTACTCAGACCTGGTCCAAAAGACACATGGGCAGAAACCCTGATTCCAGCCCGCAAACCAGCTATTACAACGCTGTGTCTCTTTCTGCCCTGACAGGATCCTGGGGTGAAGGACAGGGAAGGCATGGGATGGCAGATCCTCCTGGAGAGCTGGCCATGCATGGCCAGTCTGCAGCTCTTTAGGGCCTGGTGAGAGCCCAGATGATTCAGTGCACCCCTGTGGCTCAGGAAGCTGAGGACCCTGGGTGTGCACTGGGAAGAGGTATGAAAGAGACTGGTGATGAGGGCATCAATGTCCTTGTCATTCATCTGGGATCAGTGAGAGCAGAGAGCATCCTCTCAATAGTTTTCTTAAAGCAGTACTGGCAATCGAGCCTAGGGCCTTCACACTGAGCTACATCCTAAGCCCTTACTGACCTTTCATTTTGTACTTTAACACAGGGTCTCACTGAGTCACTAAGTGACCCAGACTGGGCTTGAACTTTCAGTGCTTCTGCCTCCATCTCGCAGAATGCTGGGATTACAGGCATGTTCTACCATACCCAGCCTCCTGACAGTCTTAGAGGCCCCTTCATGCTGGTGTCTCCCAAGATGTAGTGTTTCTGGTGGTTAACAGCACAAGAGACGAGGAGAGCTTGAAACAAACTCTGAAGCTTGGGACACTTCATACAGATTCTAGAGAGACCCCACCTAGTGATGCCTCCAAAATGGTGTGCCACGTGTGCCTGCAGAAGAGCACCACCAACAGGACAGAGCTGCAGCCAGGAGCCTCTCAGCCTGAGGACCAGCAGCTCGCTGCTAACCCCACCTCAGCTCTATTTATAGGCAATACCCAGAGCAGCAGTTCTCAAGGTGTGAGACCCAGACCAGCTCTGCTGACAGCACCTGGAAAGGGTAGATTTTTTTTGTTCTTCAACCCATAGCAGGCAAGAAGCAGAAACTGGAAAGCAGACTTAAAAAGCCTGCCTGCTCTCTATTCTGTCACAGAATCACACATAGGTGCTCCTTAAGCTATTAAAAGCACTCTATCTGTGAGAGTTTATAAAACTCTAAAGGGTTTAGAAATCCAGGGGTGGGCAGTGCTGGCCCCCTCTCCCCTGCCCCATTCCACATCCCGTGTGCCACAGCCCACTGGCAAGCCCAGGAGTAGCAGGCTAAAGATAGGCTTTCTTCGATCTATCAAAGCAGAGCAGCACTTCCTGTGCCCCATACCTCATTAGCGCATTGGTGGCGGTGCTTCCTGTCACTGACTCGCTGTTTCCATTCTGCCAGAGTGGTTTGCTGTTTTCGCTCTGCTCTGAGGGCTGGAAAAAAGTGAGTTTCTCATAGAGCCTCTCCTGAGCCTGCTGGCAGTTTGTCCCTCTGTGCCCCTCGTGTCTGCAGCAGAAGATGAGACTGTCCCCAAGGCGCCTTGCGTCGGGAGCCTGGCATCTGATGAGCACCCGCCTCCTGCAGCAGGCCGAGTAGCTACCCCAGGTAGAAACAAATCTGTTGTTTTTGTGTATCCAGCAAACCCAGTCTGACATTTCAGGGGCAAATTCAAGGTAGAGAGTTTGTTGGGTGGAAGAAAGTTCTAGATCCAAAGGAGAAAGACGCTTTGGAATGGAAGAAATGAAAACCAAAGATTGTGTGTGTGTGTGTGTGTGTGTGTGTGTGTGTGACACTTTGGTGAATGAAGATTCTAGGAAGAAGAAAATTTGAAACTAAAAGGGCACAATAGGAAGTATTTGCAGACATGTTGATTAGGAGGACGCCCATCATTCTCATATAAGACACCAGAAGAAAATTAAAAATAAAGGTGGTTAGGGCCAGGGAGATAGCTCAGTGGAATAAGTGCTTGTCTGGAAAGTGCTAGGTTCCAACTTCAATTCCTGGTACTACAAAAAAAAAATTTAAAATTAAAATTAAAAAATAGAGGTGGTTATGTAGAACCCTTTCTCCCAGGAGCCAGCAGCATAGGAAGAGTGGCAGATGTATTGCCTGGCCAGTTAGGACTGAGACCAGAAGCAGAGGCTGAAGCCATAGGACTGCCGAGGCTCCCGAAGGATGGACATCACCCAAGCCACTTGGGACGGTGCAAGGACATCAGACACCAGCACTCTGCAGGGGACTCCCAGCAGCCCGGAAGAGTGAGTGATCTGGCTGTGAGCTCCACTCTCTTGAGTGGACACCAGGCCCTGCCCAAGCTGGAGTTTCTAACCCAGCAGAAATGCCACCCCCTCACTGCCAGCCATAGGGTCCTCAGGAAGGGGGGGCCTCCAGGAGGGAGAATGGCCGGCTGGGTTTCTCTCCTCTCAGAGCCCTGATTTCTGTCCCCAGATTTCCTGTCTCAGGTTCCACTATAATAGAAGCAAAAGTTCCCATTTCTTAGGGTGTTTTTTTAGATCCTAAAATCTTACCACACGTGGAAAATGTAATCATAGATATAGTAAAGGTGTGTCTTTAGAACATAAAACCTCACCAAACCAATTGTGGATGTAAATTCACTGCTAATGGTTTCAAATCTCATACAAATGTAAGAGATCCATCAGGAGCTGAAATCTTAGGGACATTGGTAGGTATATATTTCAGGGCCATGTTACAAAATATAATAAATTTTTAAATTACAGCTATTTGGGGAAGTAAATGTTATTACCAGAGCGAGCATATGTTACTTGCAGGTAAACATGGGCATTGATGAGGAAGGAATTCATAAAGGTGTCACAAATCTGAAGCACCCACTAAAAATTATAATTTTTTTTTTTTTTTTTTGTCTTTTTGAGACAGGGTCTCACTATGCAGTTCAGGCTGGCCTTGAGCTCACTTTTGTAGCCCAGGCTGGTTTTGAACTCACACCAATCCTCCTGCCTCAGCTTCCCGAGTGCTGGGATTACAGACGTGCACCACCACGCCAAGCACCAAAAACTATAATTTTGAAAATTTATTTTTATTTTCCAGTTGATAGAAATGGTATATATTTATTGTGCACAATGTGTTTTCAAATATGTCTATATTGTGGAATTGCTAACTCTACCTAAGTGATACACAATGCATGTTGTATATTTGTGTGATAACACTTGAAATCTACAGTAAACAGAGGACCCTACCTTGTATTCAATGAAACTGTATTGTCTAGGGCCAGGGAGACAGCTCAGTAGAATAACCGCCTACCTGGCAAGTGCAAGGTCCTGAGTTCAATCCCCGGTACCACAAAAGAAACAAACAAACAAGAAACTACATTGTCTAACGGAGCTTTTGAATTTGTTCCTTTATCTAACTGAAATTTTGTGTCTTTTGATAATCATCTCTGTACCCCTTCCCCACATCCCTTGGTAACCACAGCTTTGCTCTCTACTTACATGAATTCAAGTTTTTTGAGGTGGATACTGGGAATCCAACTCAGAACCTTGTGCTTGCCAGGCAGACACTGCACTGCTAAGGTGTTTCCCTATCTTTTTTTTTTTTTTTTTTTTTTTTTTTTGGTCTTTTTGAGACAGAGTTTCGTGGTGCTGTTGACTGGTTTTGAACTCACTCTGTAGCCCAGGCTGGCCTGGAATTCCAGTGATCTTCATGCTTCTGCCTCTCTCAAGTGCTGGGGATTACAGTGCATGTCACTACACCTAGTTCAAATTTTTTATATTCTATATATAAGTGAAAGAGTACAGCATTGGTCTTTCTGTGCCTGGTTAACTTCACCTAGCATAATGTCCTTCAGGTCCACCCATGCATTCACAAGTGAGTGCAGTAGCTGATGTGTCTGTATGTCACATTTTACTTATCCATTCATTGTCTGACAGAGTTGTCAATATGGGCAAATAGGGCCCTTGCAAAAGGCCTGGGAGGGTAGGTATGCTGACCTCATTGGCTTTGGATATATACCCAGTAGTGAGACTCATGGCTGTTATGTTGGCTCTGTTTTCAATTTTTAAAGGATTTCTATACTATTTTCCATAGTGACTCTAGCACCCTCGAAATGATTTCATGGTCATTCTTTTATTAGTTAATAGGAGTAGCAGCAGTAGTAATAGTAGCAGTAGTGGTGTAGTAAGTGTTTCATCTGTTCCTTTATTTAATGAATATCCATCAGGTTCCTACTAAGTACCAGGCATTGTTTAAGGCACTAAGTACACAAAGACAGACAAGCCTAGGAAATCCTAAAATTTATAGTCAAGGGGGAGTCTTAGATGACAAACCAACAAAACAATGAATGTATAGTATAATATCAATCAGTGATAGTGCTTTGAAGAAAAGAAATAGAGCATCATGAAGGGAATTGTGAATACCACACTGTGGCCAGGGCAGTCCTGTCTGTGGAGGTGACATTTCAGAGGAGACTTGTATAGAATAAGGGAATGAACCATATGACAGCTGCCTGAAGAGAGGTCCAGATCCAGGCAGGCTGGATCTGAGAAGAGCTGTGCTTTGCCAGGGCGTGGATCAGCGAGGAGTGCTGACACATATGTCCAAGGGAAGTCGCGGGGGACGGGGTCAGGAGCTCAGCAGTGGTCGGGTCCTGCAGAGCCATGAAGTCTTCTGGGGTGCGGACCAAAGACTGTTGGTGTGCCAGGAAGCCATGGAGGTTCTAAGCAGAGCAGGGCCATGATTTGGCTGGCTGCTTTCAGCTTGCACTGGCTCCCATCTGAAGATGGTGTGTCAGTGAGAGTAAAGCCTCGAGAACCAGTAGGAGGTTACTGTGGGACACACGCTGGTGGCAGTGGGGGAACCAGAGAGGTCTGGGGTGGGGCGGATGCCCGTGCCAGCAGACAGAACTTGCTGGGGCATGAAGGAGAGCAGCCAGGAGTGACGTGGAGATTTTGGACTGTGCCACTGGTGGCTAACAGGACCCATGAGAGGAAAGGGGGTTGAGGGAGGAGAACAGGAGCTCTATTTTGTTTTTTTTTGTTTTTTTTTTTTAATTTTATTTATTTCTTTGTTTGTTTATTTATTTATTTATTTTTCTTGTTTCAGAACCTTTGTTTATTTATTCACTCATTTTTATGGCCGGCTCAGCCCGCCCTGAAGGCAGGGCTGGCGCAGCATGTAGTGCCGGGGATTGAACCACGGTCCCTGAAGCCGCCCAAGCTTTCCCAAGCAGGCGCTCCAGACCACTGAGCCATCCCGCCGGACCAGGAGCTCTATTTTGGTTTGAGCTATCTGTCAGGCAGGCTGGTGGAAATGTCCAGTAGCAAGTTGAGCAGATATACGCAGAGCACAGGAGGACAAAAAGCTTCCCTGGTAGGAGTCTTGGTTTCTACTATTGAGGGTAGATCAGCTGCCGGCTCCAGCCCGACCTTCCCTTAGCCACTTCCTGCTGCAGTAGGGCTAGCCCCTTGGGGTTGTGATCCACGGGACTCAGTTCAACACCCAAGTCCAACCCTGCCTAGGAATTGCAAGATAGCACAGAACTCACACTAGTTAAATTCCACAAAACAGTTGGGTGTTGCTAGGAAACCAGCTGCACAAGTTGGGGGTTACTCAAGTTCATACAAGCTGGCCTTTGTCACCAGGCCACTCCCTGTGAATTGGGTAATCCTCTCCTCCAAGCAAGCCCAGAGGCTGGAGGCCAGGAGCAGGAAACTAGGGGAAGCAGAACAGCTGGGCTTGACTTTGCTGGCTTGAAGGATGGCGTGGGAAAGAGGGAAGAGTAGGACGTGGGACCCTACGAGACCTAAGCTCACCGTCCTCTCCTCTCTCACCTTTCTCCTCTGTGCCTCTGACCTGACCATCTTGGACATGTTACTTGTTCTTTATGAATCTAAATCTTGGGTTCCTTGACCACAAAGTGAGCTAGGACAGTTGTGAAGGTTAAGTAAATGGTACATGCAAACTGTTAGCAGCTGGTGTGCATTTGAAAGGGATGACAGCTGGCCGTGGTGGCACACGCCTGTAATCCCAGCACTTAGGAAGCTGAGGCAGGAGGATTGGTGTGAGTTCGAGACCAGCCTGGGCTACAAAAGTGAGCTCAAGGCCAGCCTGAACTGCCTAGCAAGACCCTGTCTCAAAAAGACCAAAAAAAGAAAGAAAGAAAGAAAGCAAAAAAAAAAGAGAAAGGGATGGTTCCCTTCTTTGCATTCAACCTCTCTCTGCATGTGCTTGCTGTTCAGAAAGGACCCTCTCCTCTACCACATCTGCCCACATCTGGCTCCTCTTCCCGATGCTTGGCTCCACACTCTGAAGGAAACAAATCCCCCAACCTGCATCCCTATCGTCTACAGCACCTGAGACACGGAACTTGGTTTTTCTCCTAGGAATAAAGACCAGAGCAGCAACATTTTTTCTGGGTTCGCAGGACTTCTCGCCTTCCTCCTGATCATCACAGCTTCCTGCATCCTGTGGAACTGGAACAAGAGGAAGAAGTGTGAGTTCCTTATTTGCTCCAGGTTGAAACACACCAGCACTGATCTTCTAGCCTGGGTTTTGTTTTCCAGCATTAAACTTTTCTTTTTTCTGGCATGGAGGATTGACTGCAGGGCCTTCTCATTGAGCTACAATCTCCAGCCATTTATTTTTTATTTTGAGGTGGGATCTCGCTAAGTCACTAAGTTGCCCAGCCTGGCCTCAGAGTGGTGATTCTTCTACTTCAGCCCCCACTGCTGCTGGGATGATGGGACCAATCACAGTAATGAGTTAGTGCAGGGTTGGGGGGTTGGTCCTTTGCTCCTTTGCAGGTCTTCGGCTGTGGCTCTAAGACTCCTGGGAAAGACATTACCCTGGTGCCCCTTTACTCAGTTCACTCTGCTTCTGTCTAGTCTCCTATTTCTTCTAGCTTACATAGACATTGTTCTAGCTCAAGTCTGAAAATTTGTTATTATATTCTGGTGAGGGCGGGAAATATTTCCAGGAGCCATGTTGTCCCCACATGTACCCACAGTCTGTGCAGCTGACCTTTCCATGACCCCCATCTCTCCCACTGCCTTGCAGCCCAAGTTCCTTACCTCCGAGTGACTGGCATTCCCTCACTGACCCTGCCTCAACCCAGACAACGAGCCAAAAATATTTATGACCTCTTGCCTCGCAGACAAGCAGAGCTAGGTATGTTTCTTCTAATCTATGAAATTCCAATATAGTGAGCTTCTGCTCCCAGAATGCATCTCTCTCCACTTGGGAACAATTGTTGCTAAGCTTCCAGACTGTTCTGCTGCAAGCACTGGGATTGGAATGGATGGGCTGTGGGTCACACCTCCAGTGGGGACTGAGCATTCCCAGAAGGCAGCAGAGAAACTGCTGGGCTTGTGGCTTTGGTTTTCTTGGTGCTGAGGCAGCAGATGAATGCAGTGTGCACCCAGGCACTCACAGTCATCTGTAAGGAGATCCTGATACCAGCATTCCCAGAAGAGGATGGGGGGGATCCTCCTCAGAAGCTACCAAGGAGGCACTCATAGCTCAGGGCATATCTTCCCGTTAGCTCAGACCCTCTCACTGTGCCTCATTCAGCCACAGTGTGGGGACTGCGGGCAACAGGCCTGAGAAGACTGCTTGTCTTAAAGATTTATCTCTGTCATTTCAGGGAGACATCAGTCAAGAAGTATCCGTATTTTCAGCACTGAGAGCCTCATCTCCAGGATCTCCGACAGCCCTGAGCATGTGGTAAGGGTCAAGAGAAGTCTGAGGATATAGGCCAGGCCTAGAGTACTTCCCTAGCACACGCAAGGCTCTGGGTTCCATCTCTAGCAGCACAAAAATAAATAAATTAATAACAAATAATGAATAAAAATAAAAGAGTTAAATGGAAAGACAAGTCCCTTGACCCAACAACCAGGATCTGCCAAGAGAACTGAAGAAATGAGGCCTAGGCCTCTGATCTAATTTCACCACAGATAGCACTTCCTTTGGCACTTGCCCTGCAGTCCTATTAATAAGCTGGAAAGATTAATCTCATGATCTACATACTGCACAAAGAGAGAAATGAAGAAAGATAGGAGCCAGTGCTCAAGGTTTTGAGAAAGGTACGTGTGGCCAGATGTAATGGTACACATCTGTTAATTGCAGCACTCTGCAGATTGAAGCAGGAGGATCATAAGTTGGAGCCCAGTTAGGGTAACTCAGTGATTTAGCAAGATCTTGTCAAAAAAAAAAAAAAAAAGAAAGAAAGAAAGAAAGAAAAGAGGGCCCGGCAAGATGGCTCAGTGGTCTAAAGTGCCTGCTTAGGAAAGCTTAGGGGGCTGCAGTTCAATCCCCGGCACCACGTGCTGCGCCAGCCCTGTCCTGAGGGCAGGCTGAGCTGGCCATAAAAATAAACAAACAAAAGTTCTGAAACAAGAAAAAAAAAAAGAAAAAAGAAAAGAAAAAAACTGAAAGATTGGCTATTGGGGGGCTGGGAAGATAGCTCAGTAGTCTAAGTGCCTTCTTGGCAAGCACAAGGACCATGGTTCAGTGCCAGGTACTGCAAGCCATGTCAGCCCCAGAGTCCTGGGCATGCCATGCTGGCCTCAAAACCAGGCATGGTGGTGCACACCTACAATCCCAGCATGGAGGAGCCTAAGACAAGAGGATCACTAGGAGTCTGAGCTGTGTAGAGAGACCCTGTACTAATAAATAAAAATTAAAAAAAAAAAAAAAAAAGATTGGCTATGTAGCTCACCATGAGAGGTCTGAGCTCAGTCTCCAGTAATGCACCCTGTCTCACTCCCTCACCAAAAATAAGTCACATGTATTCATTAGAACTGAAATTGATTATTTTAACAAAGACATTTTAATGTGCTTATCCAAATAACACTGTTCCTTCAAAGCAGTCACCTCAGGAGAGTACAAAGCTATTCCACCAATGCTATTGATACTTAAAACACTTAAAACCCCACTGTAGGAGTTCTAGGGACTATGTCAAATTGCTTCCATTATCCTTAGTAGCAGAAATCTCCACGAGTCATTCAATACTGGAGCTGATGCAGAAAGTGATCAAATGAAGATGTCCTGGCTCATTTTGAGTAGATTATAGTGTACAGAAACATGTGGCTTAGGCTGGGCGTGTGGCTCAGGGATAAAGGTCTTGGCCTGTGTACACAAGACCCTGGGTTTGATCTCCAGCACCATCACTAAGAGAGAGAGAGAGAGAGAGAGAGAGAGAGAGAGAGAGAGAGAGAGAGAGAGAGAGAGAGAGAGAGAGGCTGCTGAGGTTCTTTCTTTTCTTGGGAAACCCACTCTGCTCCTTTCCTAAATGTTCTACATTTTAACACTGTTGCATTGGGGATGAAGATTCTAGCACATGAATTTTGGGAGATACATTCTCACCCTAGTAGGGGTAGCCATGAAGGTTACAAGAGGAGTGTGGCAAGCAGTAACTGTGATTCTGTGTGTTTTATGATTGGACTCTGAAGGCACCTCCCAAGAAAGAGTCCAACCATAGGTGCAGAGATATCAGAGACAATAGACAGACTACTTTGGAGACCAAGGCACTGACTTGCATGGGTATAGCTTCTCTGTTTAAAACCCTGGGATGCTGAGGTCTTCCTTGGGTAAATGTGGTGGCTGTTCTTATTCAGTTTCTCCTTACCAGAAGCTTAGGCTCAGTTACTACACTACCACCTTGTGTCACTGTCATTGCTGCCTCCTCCTCTCATGTGTTGGGCCCGGGTCCCAACTGTCACACTTTCTGAGTAGTAAGTCTTGTTTTTTTGAGACAGTGTCCTGCTATACAGATTTTTAAAATTTTTAAAAAATTTTAGGGCTGGCCAAATAGTTCAGTAGACTGGAGTTCAATCCCTGCGTGCTATGCTGTTCCACCCCCAGGGCACACTGAGACTGCAATTGAGACTGGGAGTGGTGGCATACACCTGTAATCCCAGTGTTTGGGAGGTTGAAAACAGCAGAATCACTACAAGTCAGATCTGTGTAGTGAAATCCTGTAGTCCCTGTACTAAAATACATTAAAAAACACTCTTATCTATTTATATTTTATTTATTTGGTACATGGTCTCACTATGCAGTTGAGATTCATAGTGATCCTACTGTCTCAGCCTGCCAGCGCTGAGATTACAGGTGTGCTCCACCATGCCTGGTTTCAGGGCTGGCACAGCATACAATACTGGAGATTGAATCTGGGTCCTTGTGCTTGCCAGGCAGGTGCTTAGACTGTCCAGCTATCTTACCAACTTCTCTATGGAGCTCAGGCTGGCCTTCAACTCACTTTGTAGTGAAGGCTGGCCTCAAACTCTAGGCAATCCTCCTGCCTCAGCCTTAGAGAGCCACCATGCCAGGCTTTCTAGCAAGTGTGAGTGACCAAGAAAGGACAGAGGACGCTAAAGCCAGTTACAAAACTCAAGTGGTCCCTTTGCAGGAGTGAGAAGGATTTAGAGCTTAAGCCAAAGACTATCTTAAGCCCACAGATATTTGGTTTGTACTCTGTAGCATTTGAAGAACATTTTCAATCAGTTGCCAACATTCAAAAGTTGAATACATTTCACCTTGAAAGACCAGGTTTCACATTTTCTTAAAAATTCAGGAGGGGGACCCGGCAGGATGGCTCAGTGGTCTAAAGCGCCTGCTTGGGAAAGCTTGGGCGGCTTCAGGGACCGAGGTTCAATCCCTGGCACCACATGCTGCACCAGCCATGCCCTCGGGGTGGGCTGAGCCAGCCATAAAAATGAGTGAATAAACAAACAAAGGTTCTGAAACAAGAAAAAAATAGATAAATAAAAATTTTAAAAAAAATTCAGGAGGTTAGCCAGGCATGGTGGCACATGCCTGTAATTCCAGCACTTGGGAGGCTGAGGCAGGAGGATCAGTGTGAGTTCGAGACCAGCCTGGGCTACAAAAGTGAGCTCAAGGCCAGCCAGAATTGCATAGCGAGACCTTGACTCAAAAAGACAAAAAAAAATCAGGAGGTCTAGAATGAATAGGCCATGATTCTTAAATTACAAGAATCAGCTCCATCTGTTTAGCTGTTGTCCCTCTCATGCTAGCAAATATTCTTAGTGTATGGTTGTTGTGTTGTGTTGTTTTCCCTCTTCCTCAGAATCTGACCTCAGCCTTTTTTATTCTATTTTGGGACAGGGTTTTGCTAAATACTCCAGGCTGTCCCCAAACTTGCAATCCTTTTGTTTCAGCTGCCTGAGTAGCTCATGCTACAGGTGTACACCACCACACTCGGCTAGTTTTTAGTGTTTTTTAACTGCCAGGAGAACATTTGATACCTCGTAATCCATTCACTCCTCAGGCAAACCTTATGAGGTAGATACTATGATCATGCTCACTTTATAAACTAAGAAATGAAGGCACAGAGGGATTCGGAGCAGAGCTCAGAGTCACTTGACACAAAGTGGGGCGTCTGCAAATCCCAGACTGGTCTCTGCCACAGCCAGTGCCTCAGCCACTCTGCTGAATGCCTCGCAGGGCCCTCCAGGAAGTTGGGCTCTCTCTCCAGTGCGTGGGGTTTCCTCTACTGCCCCACTTACCTCATGCAGAGCCCCCAAACCAGTTGCAATCCATCATCATATTTGCATAATTTCTTTCACTAAACCCAGCCCATTTCCCTCCTACTTACTTGGCATCCAGGACCCTGAAGTTTGAGACCACAGAGCCCTAGAGCTTTTCTCCCAGGGGAAGGACTGACTGAAGTCAGGAGAGCAGGGTGGTGCTCCCATGAGAGGCTCTGGATGACCTGTGTTCCAATCCTATCATGTTCTCTTCTTCCTCACAGCCCGCTCAAGCAGATAATACCCTCCAGAGACACCGAGTCCACATCCATGCTGTGGGCTATGCAGTGGGTATCTATGACAATGCCACTGTGCCCCAGGGGCGTGGAGACCTTGCTCCCTCCACACACTACATCAATGTCGCAGCTTCCAGGGATGGCTCGAGCACTTCTTCAGAAGAGTCAGATGATTATGTCAATGTACCCACGGCAGAAGACACCACTGAGATGTTAACTTCTACCAACAGCCCACCTGAAAATGCCTTTGTCCTGCCACATGTCCAAGAGCTGGAGTTTAATGAGGAAGGACAGAACTGTGGGGACACCAGTGCTGGCACTGGTTTTGGGTTTCTAAGAACTGAGGGCAGTGACCCACTCAGTGACGAGGATGGCTTTTCTCAGACCTCCCATGATTACGTCAACGTGACAGATTTGGATCTTGGGGACATCCCTGAGGAGTCCCAGATGGATTCTCAGTGCTGCAGAGATTATGTAAATGTTCCAGCAGCAGATCCCAATGAAATCCAGGAGCAGGCTGAGAAACAAGAGACATCGCCAAACACAGACTGTGGGGAGGGCAGGACAGATGGTCCTGGGGCCCACCTCCAAACCATCACAAGGAGATCCCTGTCTTCAGGGTATTGTGTGGCCTTTCAGCCATCCATACAGAGTGGGAACAATCAAATGGCCCATACAGAAGAGACGTCAGATGAAGACTCAGATGACTATGAGAATGTGCTAGTTGCTGAGTTAGAAGGGAGGGACCGCGAGCAGGAGCCTGGCACTCAGCTCCTTCCTGATCAGTGAGCACTGAGGAGCCCTGCTGGAACACCTCATGAGCTGTCCACACTGCTGGCCCTTAGCCACTGCAATTCAGAGGAGATGCTCCAGTACCATAGCTCAGTGGATTCAGTTTTATCAAGCTAACCAGAGGCTAAGAGGAAGAGGGACAGTACCAGGCTGCATAAAAGAAAAGGCTTGGGAAAGGAATTCCAAAGATGGGTTTTCTCTCATAGTGGCCTCAGAAGGTTTGCTGAAGCCGCTGCACTGGACTATTGGGGGAAAAAAATCATACTTAGCACATAGTGGAAGTATAGACTAAATTATCTTTATTAATGGATGTAACTCCAAAGCAGTAGTGTAGATTATTTTGTGATACAGGAAAAAATAAAAAAGAAGGAAGAAATAGGGGTGGGGCAGTCAATTTCCATTTTATAAAAGGTGTGGAGTGTGCTTATTTCCTACCTCTCCACACTAAGAGGACTTGGAAGCTCTTGGTTTCTAAATGCTATTTTCCAGTCAAAGCAGCCAGAGCTCCTCGGACAAGTGGCTGGTTGTAAGGGCTGAGCTATGGAGAATACAGGATGAGATCGTAGAAAAGGAGAGACAGACAGACAGACAGAGACAGACAGACAGACAGACAGGATACACACACACACACACACACACACACACACACACACACACACGCAGCTCCCAAAGGCAAAGCTAGAAGAAGGTTAGATAAATAGATAGATAAATGAATAGATGAGTTACAAATAATATATACTTAGGAAGAATGAGGTAAAAACAAAATCACCATGAAGATATCATAGAACAAATGTGACAGCCAAATCCACTCAGGAACACTAAAGTTAGTAAAACTTTAAGAAGAAACAAAAATATCACATAGCTTCAAAGAATCTCCTTGGAAATATTTATCCATTCCTATGGTGATTTTGACACATATTCATGTAGTATTTGATACTTTCCCTTGCAGTTTGATTACCTGCCCGTTCACAGTGAGCTAAATTTAGTGATACTTTCTTTTTTTAAACAAAAAATATTATTATTATGTTTAATATATTTAGTACAGGGTCTCACTACACAGATCAGACTTGTAGTGATCTGTGTTATTTCCAGCTTCCCAAGCACTGGGATTATAGGCATGAGCCACTACGCCCAGTCTCAGTCACCATCTCAGCATACCCTGGGGTGGTGCTGGCACAACAACAGCAGGCAGCAGGGATCGAAGCCCACGGAACTATCAGGCTGCTCTTCTTCTTCTTCTTCTTCTTCTTCTTCTTCTTCTTCTTCTTCTTCTTCTTCTTCTTCTTCTTCTTCTTCTTCTTCTTCTTCTTCCTCTTCCTCTTCCTCTTCCTCTTCCTCTTCTTCTTCTCCTCCTCCTCCTTTTTTTTTGTTTTGTTTTAATGTATTAAGTTGTTGCAGGGTCTCACTACAAGGCTCAGACTGGTGGTGGTCTTCCTGCTTTCAACCTCTCCAGTGCTGGGACTACAGATGTGTGCCACTCTACCCCAACTCTGTGGCCAGCTTAGCCTGCCCTGGGGGCAGGGCTGGCGAGCATGTGGTGCCTGGGATCTAACTGTGGTCCTTATGCTTGTCTAAGCACACATTTTTGTCCCCTGAGTCATCTCACCAGCCCCTAGTGACACTTTCTAATGGATAGAATACAGAAAAAGGAAGATAGTGCTCTACAGGGGAGAAATTCGTCAGACACACCTTAGCCAAGAGACTAAGGTCAGCTCATAAGTAACAAGTTGAGTTGTTACCATATGCCCCCTTTAGGATGAAGACTAGCACCCCAAAATCCGTAACGCCAGTCTTATCACCAGAAAAATCCAAACTATATGACATGGTACAAAAAAAACCCCAAAACAACTACATAATATGGTACAAAAACCTGGCCAGTGCTATCAAAGCGTCAATGTCGGGAGAGAGACAGGAAGACTGAGAAGCAGTCACATATTGGAGACAAAGGTGTCTGAATGATTGAACGCATTCTGATGGCTTGGGCTGGAACCTGGAACAGCAGCTAGGAAAAGGGACTTTATTGGGAAGAATAGTGAATTGAAGATGTCCGTACTTTAGCTAGTAGTTCTGTATCAGTTTAATCCTTTCATTTTTATAATTGTTCCATGGTTATGTAAGATGTTAGCAAAGGGGAAAATTGAGTGAAGGATATACAGTAACTCTCTCCTGCCTATTCTTGTAACTTCTGTAAATCTAGGTTGGTTCAGGATAAAACCCATGGACACAGATGGAGGTGAAGATATCTGGGTTCATTCCACTTAAGTAAAGGGGAACTATTCCACATCTTTGTTCCTTCCACAAATGGATTTAACATAAATTACATGTTGTTCTAAGTATCGTTTGTTTTCTGCTTTGTTACTACATATTCCCAACCTGCTCTGTTGATGATCTCCAGGCGCACCACCTGCGGGAATTACACTGAAGTGCTCGGAGCACACCCTGTCTCCAAGCACAAGGGGTGAAATAAAGGCAGATCATTGACAACAGATGATAGATATGGTGGCTCAGTTCTCTCCTTTTTTTTTCTTTTTTTGGCAGCATTAAGTATGGAACTCAGGGCCTCTGTACCAAGCCACATTTCCTGCCCTTCTTTAGTTTTATTTTTGAGATGGGGTCTCCATTAGTTGGCCAGCCAGAGCTCTAACTTGGGCTTCTGCCAGGGGACAGTGATTAGCCAGCCCCTCAGGCCTTACTTCCTGGAGCCACACGAGAAGGCTGAGAGGTGGCTCAGCCTGGTCATCAAGAGAAGGGTCTCCTTCTTCACTCTCTCCATCCCCAGGGGTGGTAATCATCTCCCCTGCCCAAGAAGAGGGCGAGGAAGAGAGTACTGCCAGGTTGAAAGAGGTGGCTATGAAGCTGCTGCTTCCATCCCACAAAATGTGGTGAGAGTAGTTAGCATATGTGAGCTGGGGAGCAATCCTGGGGCGGGCCCTCTAGTGGGTACCACTTCAGCATGGTGCCACTGCCAGAGATCCCAGATGACTGTGATATGTGACCATGTGAGGTAGCTTGCAAATCCCTGAGTGGGGCAACAGCAGATTGTTGCAGAAATCTGATGCCTCTAGTATGGGTACATGTTTTCAGGGGAGTCAGATTCAGCCTCTGTGATCATAAAAAGCAAATACCGAAGGGCCAGTAAGATCCCTGGCATCAGCTGGCCCCGCCCCTGAGCATGCTGAGCCAACAACACACACCTGTAATCCCAGAGCTGGGGAGGCTGAAAACTGGAGGATCCCTGAGTCAGAGCTGTGTAACGAAACCCTGTACCAAATATATTAAAAAAAAGGAGCCAAGCATGGCAGAACACCTTACGATTCTAGCTATTCCAGGAGGCTCAATGCCAATAGGGCCATGTTGGTAACAGGCTGTGTCAAAATAAAAATAAATGTAGCTCAGTGATAGAGTACCCTAGGTTCAATCCCCAGCACCAAAAAAAATAAGAACAGCAATAATAATGGTAAATAAAATCAATGTTTAGTTTTTGGTGGAAGGCTGACGTAGGAGCCTGAGGCAAGAGGACAGCTGTGAAGCAGGAGGACAACCTGAGCTACAGAGGGCATTTAAGCCCAGCTTGTCTCAAACAAATAAACAAACATAATGGGTTTTGTCCCCCATTCCTGGCAGAAGTACTCGTGGCAACCTGAGACTTTTTTTTTTTAATCTTTTTTTTTTCTTTTGTCTTTTTGTCTTTTTGAGACAGGGTCTCACTATGCAGTTCAGGCTGGCCTTGAGCTCACTTTTGAATTTTATTTTTAAATTTTTTCTTGTTTCAGAACTTTTGTTTGTTTGTTTGTTTATTTTTATGGCCAGCTCAGCCTGCCCTGAGGGCAGGGCTGGCACAGCATGTGGTGCCGGGGATCAAACTGCGGTCCCTGCAGCCCCCTAAGCTTTCCTAAGCAGGCGCTTTAGACCACTGAGCCATCCTGCCGGGCCCCATTGAGCTCACTTTTGTAGCCCAGGCTAGTCTCAAACTCACACTGATCCTCCTGCCTCAGCCTCCCAAGTGCTGGGATTACAGGTGTGTGCCACCACGCCGGACTTTTTTTTACTTTAGAAAAGGGTCTGCAGGGTGTTCAAGGTCTCACTATTAGATCAGATTTGTAGTGATCCACCTAAGAGTCTCCTAAGAGCTGGGATTACAGGTGTGCCCCATGCCGGCTCAGTGAGCTCTGGGGATGGGGCCAGCATGGAAGGCCTGGGGATCGAGCCCCTGACCCCTGTGCCCTGCTTGTAGTCTCTTTAATCCACGGAGCTATTTGGCCAGCCCAATGTACCTGAGGGGCCTGAAGTTGGGGTACATTTCAAGAGCATAACGGGACCCACACTCACTCCAGAATTGAATGAGACTGTAGGACATCCATGCAGTGTTAGGCAAGTTGAAGAATAGGCTGGCATGGAAACCAGGCACCAAAATTTGGGTGTCAAAACTGTTATGAGTGAAACCAGACCACCCGGCCATAAGTGGCTGGCATTTTAGCGCACACAGACAGCACCACATCAAGCAGTTTGGTTTTGGTGGGCAGCCAGGGCAGCCATGAGCACACAGAGAAAACAGAAAGTGCTGGTCACAAGAGCACTTGCTCTCAGGCATGAGAAGGAAGAGGAAATGGGTCAAAATGTTACTAGCCAAGAGGCAGTAAACAAACATGGGCTCTGAGTTAGATCTTAATGCTGGGTATGGTGCCACATATCTATAATCTTGAGTACTAGTGAGGCTGAAGCTGGAGGATTGCCAATTCCAGTTCAGCCTGGGAAACTTAGCCGCTAAGACTGTCTCTTAGCAAACAAACAAACAAACAAGCAACTCACTATGAAGGCCCTGAGTTCAATCCACAGTACTGAGTGGGAAAGATTAAATGTTAATAAGTGCTATTACCCAAAAGAAAAGTATAACCTATTAGTTAGGGGTAGGTCCTGGGAAAAAAATAAAAATTAGCCAGCTTTTTTTTTTTTTTTTCCAGTACTAGGATAAACTTGGGACTTTGCCGTTGCCAGGCAGGTGCTTACACCTCTGTGTTATCTCCCCCCAGGCTCCATGTCATTTTTGTGCCCCAATAAGCTGGATAGCTCCATAAGCCAGTCACACTTAAGAATGATTAATAAGCTGGACATGGTGGCACATGCTTATAATCCCAGCATTTGGGAGGCTGAGGCAGGAGGATCAGTGTGAGTTCGAGACCAGCCTGGGCTACAGAAGTGAGCTCAAGGCCAGCCTGAATTGCATAGTAAGACCCTGTTTCAAAAAGACCAAAAAAAAAAAAAAAAAAAAAAGAATGAGTAATAAGTAGTTGATTGTCCCATGTTAGGTAGGTAACCTTTCTGTTTAGTTCTTGTTCTAAGAATTTTTGCAGTGAAACCAGTGGAAAGCTTTCTGTTAAATTTTCATCTTTCTTTCCCTTTATAGTTTTGTTTACTTGAAGTTCTTTCCAGGAAATTTTGAGTAATTGTGTTGTCTCATATGTTTGTTAATGTTATCTGTGAAGAAATTCTTTCATGATTAGGAGTTGACAAAAAAAAAAAAAAAAAAAAAGCAGATATAAAGATAATGAGTCCATTGTGAATCCTTTATTAAATATAGTGAATTAATATTGGGACTTGTGTTTGTTGTTTGTGTCCTTGTTCAGAAAATAGCTTAACATAAAATGCAGAGATCTGTGCAACCCCTATGATCCCTTCCTTCAGAAAGACCCCATCCTGCAGGTATGAGCAGGAGACACGCTGTGCATCCCTCACGCATCATCCTTCTCCATCATGCCTTGCTTTCATAGGACTTATCATCATTTCTGGTCTTTCTGCAGATCAAGGGCTTGTACAAACTTGTAAACATTTCCAGAAACTCTAAATCAATAAGCCAGTGCCCTGTTTCCCCAGAGATAAGAGGAAAAAGGAAGAGACTTGAAGCTTTTCACATGACGCAATCAGAGCCAGCTCTGCAGACGTTCACCCTGAGCAGGGGCCTACAGCCCAGCTCTTGACTCCATGTTCTGCTGTCAGTTTCTTCAAATTCTTTTTTTTTAAGATCTCAATGAATCGCTTAATTGCTCAGGCTGGACTTGAACTTCTTATCCACCTGTCTGAGCCTTCCAAAGCTCTGGGATTACAGGTGTACTGTACCATACCTGAAGTCCCTAACTTTGAAATTTTTCTCTTTGAACTTGTTTTATAAATGAAATATATAGGGACAATGGAGAATCCATGTGGGAAGAGGGAAAATGCACAGGATGTGCATGTCCATTATTTCTGGCCTCCCACATACATGTAGGACTTTGGGGGGACTTATGGTGGCAGTTGATCTCAGTTGTCAGCTTGAGTAGGCTAAGGGACTTCTGGAGAGATGCTCCTGGGGTGGGTTAATCTACTGGTGTTTGTAACAGAAACAGCTATAGGGAGTGAGGACCATTGGAGAAGGTGGACCACTGTGGCATGTCCTTGCAGGATACATCTCTTGCTGGTGCTCTTCTTCCTGGTTTCCGTGAAGGGAGTATCTTTTCTACACTAAACCCTTCTACTTGATTTCTCTGCCATGGACTCACTGACCAGGGACTAAGCCTCTAAAGCCACAAACCATGTAAATTTCTCTTCCTTTAAACTGTGGGTGCTGGCCATTTTGCCCAAGTAATGAGAAAACTAATACATCCATGGTCTGTACAAATTCTCCAAAACACAGAGAATAAGGTAAGAATGCAGTACATACGAGTAATCCTGAAAGTCCCCAGAAGCCATGCCTATAGTTCAAACTAGAACTTACTTTCAACAGAAAAAGAAAGTGCAGTGTCCCAAGAAACACAAACCAACCATGTTTTTTCTTTCCTGTGCTCCTTCCCTTTGCCAGTTAATCACTTGTGTTGAAGCAACACTGGATGAAGTGTCTAAAGTTCCCCCGCCCCCCTGCTTGACATTTTGGCCTTAAGCATGGGGCTTGACTACTGAGTTGAACAACGCCAGGGCCAGAGATCTGTTTTTAACCTTGGTTTCTTCACATGTAGATTATTCTCAACAACTGACTACCATATGCTAAATGATGTTTACCAGAGGCCACTGTTTTGGACAGAGCTCCTATATGTACTAGGCCCCAGTGCATGATACCAAATTGGAACTGAATGCCACTGATGCCAAACATTATATAATCAGACTCAATTGAGAAACAGGGGCCATCTTTCAAAAAGACAGCTACCAGAAGGCCAGCAAGATAGCTCAGCAGACTAAGTGCCTGATTAGGCAAGCACAGGGACCAGAATTTGATTCCTGGTACTGTATGCCATGCTAGCCCCGCCTCCTGGCACACTGAAACAGTGACTAAGTATGGGTGTGGTGGTACATTCCTATAATTCTAGCTTTGGGAAGGCTGAAAACAGGAGGATCACCATGAGTCTGACCTGCATAGTGAGACCCTATACCAAATACATTAAAAAAGAAAAAATAAATAAATAAAGGAAGCTATCACTTGTCAGGTTGACAGCCCCACCCATCTGAGACGGCATGATAAGAAGTCTGTCTGTCTTCAGCATTTTTGGCCTTACAGCCTGATTAGCAGCTTACCAGAACATCTTTCTGTTTCCTATTTGCAATGCTATCTGCTTCATGAATTGCGAATAAACACTAGCTATATCCTTAAACTCGATCTGCTGCAGTTTTATTGTTGATGCCAATTTCTTATCCTCCAACATCTCCCTTCTCCAATCTACTTTGTTATGTCATTATCCTGCCCAAGAAGCAGCGGTTCTGTTTTCAATCACTCAAATTCCTTTTCAAGGAATTCCACAGAACCTACTTCAGTATACACTCAATCTGAGCATTTCCTTCCCACCCCTATTGCATACACTCAGGAACTGGGGCTGCGGATAAAGCTTTGGTACATGAGGAAGGGAGGAGGAATTGAAGGGAGGGAGGAGGGGTCAAGTACAGGAAGTACAGGTACAGATTCTTCATGATGAATGGGATCATTATGCACAACTAAAATGCCCCAATAAAATCTTATTGGAGAAGGGAAAAAAAGTATTTGTGACTAATCTCTCTGAGTTCAGAGTAGACACAGAGAAAAGTAAAGGAGCAGCTAGGCATTTCTTAAACCATCTGACAAGCACAGGCTGCTGCATCCTGCAGGTGAAGAGCCAGTGGGTCTTCACTGCAGGGAATCCCAACTCAGGGAATTCCAACTCTGACAACAGAGAAAAGGAGCTCCAGCCAGGAGAAACTACATATGCAAAGGCCTGGGGCTTTGTAAAAGTAGGACACATGGAGGGAGATGCAGGTCACTCAATGTCGTACAGTGAAGAACTGGAGTGGGGAGGAGTGGTAAGATTTTAGGATGAATGGATAAGTAAAAGTTGCATGCAGATATAATTTGGAACAGTACAAAATACTACACAATAAAAAGTACATATTGTTTCTACTTCAGATATCCAACCCTTTATCCCTCAATTAACTACTATTAATACATTTTTCTCTATATAGGTAAACATGTGGGGAAAGTATATTGTATTTGCATTTTCAAGAAACAAATTCTATGACAGACTAAAAGCAATGAAAGAAAGGGAAAGAGACAAAATCAGAGACTGGCTGTACTCTGTAAAGCAGGCAGCAAGGAATAGGAGCTTGAACTGGGCAGGGGCAGGAGAATTAAGAAGAAAAAATGTAAGCGTAAGAAAGATTTGGGGGTGAAGTCAGTAGGACAGCATCACTATTTGGATGAAGTCTTTGGTAACACCCAGTTTTCTGGCCTCAGTAACTATGGGAATGCTGGTGGTGTCATTCATGAGGACAAAGACTTCAGGAAGAGGATGAGATATGGGGGACATAGGAGGAGAGAGATTTATGTGAGGAAGAATCTACAGGTGTGAGGAGAAATTCTGGGAGACTCCACAGCTTACAGGAAACAGAACATTGTCCAGGTATGTAGGAACCAGATCATGGAGGCCCTTGAGTGATGAGGTGTTGGAACTGTATTTCATTGACAGTGGGAGTTTCTTGAAGTCTTTGGAACAGAAACAAAAATGTAGACAGTGTGATATTTATAAGGCTGTGCTTCAGAAAGATGGAGGCAGTCTCAGGGTTTGACAGGAGTGGAGTCAATGAAAGCATCTAAGAGCAGTCCCTCTTTGGCCTCATCTTTTATCCCTTCTGCCTGTTACAGCTTCTCTAGTGACTTCCTATGTGCTGGGCTTGCACATGTGATCCTCTTGCCTCCGGCTCCTAGAGTGCTGGAAATATAATCATGCACCACCACACCCTGTTTAGAGGCTGTTTTTGCTAAAAACATGGATTCTTCACGTGGCCCTACAAATTTCCCAGGGGATATTTATTTATTCATTCATTGTCTTTTTGAGCCAGGGTTCTACTATGCAGTTCAGGCTGGTTTTGGACTTTGTAGACAAGGGTGGTCTTGAACTCTCAGTCATCCTCTTGTCTCATCCTCCCAAGTGCTGAGATTACAGGCCTAAACCCCCCATCCTGTAGGTAGTTTAAAGTGGAATAGAATACCTAGCATCTCCACCTCCAGTTTGCATCTGTGTGCTGATCTGAATCACCTCAGATTCCAAGAACAACAGGTCTGACAGATAACATCCTTGATGAGTCAGAACTACCTTTCCAAGCAATGCAACTTGCCAACTTCCTTCTCACAGTGGCCAGGACCCTGCTTGACCCATCCTGAGATAAGGACCAGATAATGATTACAATTTGACCCAGTCTGCCTTGCTGTCTGTACCCTGGCTCACTCTCATCTCCATTGTCTCTCCAATAGAGCTATGCTGATTAAAGTTTCTTTTGCAATTTTTACTATTATTTTTGCCTCTGTTTTTTGAGGATTGTGGCTGGACCTGATTTTTTGGGATTTCCTGAGTTGGGCTCTGACCTAGGATACTCCTGTAACATCTTCTGGCATCTCTGAATTTATTCTGATAGGGTCATTCAACATGAATAAATACTTTCCAGTGTTTACCTCTGTTACTATTTTTAATCAGCATTTATTGATGCACTGTGATGTACCACACACTGTAGTAACAGCTTTATACACATTATTCAGTGTAATCCTCAACATTCTACCATAAGATAGGTACTGTTGTTAAGCCTCTTATGCAAATACTTATAAAGTTATAATTATTTGTCTTATATTTTATTACTGGAAAATGGTGGAGCAAGATTTCAAACCCAGGGCTCCAAGTCATGCAATCATTTGGTTATTTTCCCTTTCTTTGATTTTCCTTTCTTTTCATTATCAAAGGACCAATTCTGTTTTGGTTTCCTTCCACACTCTGCTTGTCTGTTCTCTAGTTCCCTCACAAGCTCCTCGTCCCCTGTTGCTCACTGAGTCGATGTTTCCTAGGATTCCACATTCTTTCCATGGCCATCCCATTCAACCCCATGGTTTTCACTGTGCTCATGGCACTGGGTGACTCAGATCTTACCTCAGACCCAGGTCTCCATTTAACTGCCTACCAAATTCTCCAGCTGGATGCTTCCAAGGCACTGGAAGTTTATCACACTGCAACTAAAATCATCAACTTATGGTCACTGACTCTAGCTTGGCCACTCCTGTCTAATCTTGAGACTCCCTCCATCTTTCTGAGGCACAGCTTTGCACATATCACGCCCTTTACATTTTCGTTTCTGTTCCAAAGACTTCAAGAAACTCCCACTGTCAATGAAATACAGTTCCAACACTTCATCACTCAAGGGCCTCCACGATCTGGTTCCTACATACCTGGACAATGTTCTGTTTCCTGTAATTTCCTGTAAGCTGTGGAATCTCCTTGAATTTCTCCACACATCTGCAGGGTTCTTCCTCACATAAATCTCTATCTTCCTCCTAATCTGGACACTAATATCTGGACACTAATCTTTCTCCTGATTAATTTAAGGTTCAGTTTCAAGTCTCCTGCCTTGCCTTTATTCCAGGTCTCTTCTGGTTCCAAAGGAATTTTAAGATTGTTTTCTGTAATTCTGTGAGGTATGCTATTTCTGTGTTTCAAACTGCATTAAATCTATCTAACAGTTTTGGAACTGTGGCCATACTCTCTATGGGCTGCAGGAGTCATGCCTCAAAAATTTTCAGAGAAAGGGCCCAGTGTGGTGGTGCACATCTATAATACTGTTTTGGAATTTCCAAGAAACTGGAGAGACCAGAAGGGACTTTTCAGGAGGAATTTAATGGTGCACTGTCTCAGCCCCAAGAAACACTAAAAACTAGCCTAGGCCCCACCCAAGCAAGGTTCCCTTTTACAAGTGCTGTGCATCTGGGGATGTTCAGATGCTGTGAAGCTTGTTCATAATCCCATTTTTAAATTTTATCAGTGTCAGTACCCAGAATTGGCTCTCTAAGGGAGGAGAGTCTCCTGAGAAAACCGCCTTAAGTGCAGCCCTTATCAGTGAGAAAAACATAGGACCCAGCGAAAAGCAAGTCTGCATTCCAGGAGGGGTGGCCTGGAGAGTTGCTTGCCTGAGCCAGGAGGATTTTACAGTGGTTAAGTCTAAGTTTCTTTCAGAAGTTCTGCTTTCATCCCAACAGTTAGGAGAGGGAGGCAGGAGGATCTCCAAGAATTGAAGACCAGGGCCAGGGAGATAGCTCAGCAGCATAAATGTTTCCGTGGCAAGCACAAGGTCCTGAGTTCTACGCCAGTACCAAAAACTTAAAAATAAATAAATAAATAAATAAATAAAGGCCAGCCTGGGCTAAATAGTAAATTCAAGGCTAATCTGAATTACATAGCAAGGACTCCCTGTTTCAAGAAAAACAAAAAATTAAAACAAATGAAAGCCTAAAAACAATCGTAAAAGTCTTATATTGCAAAGAAAATGTACAGTTTATTTCTACAGTAGATTTATATATGGCTTTAAAAAAGTTGGTAAATTGAACGCTTACTGCCTGGTGGACATTTCTGGCAGTATTCTCACTCATTTGGCTTGATTTAAAAACAAAAATAAAACTTTATTAAAGACGTGTGAAGAGCCAACGAACTTGCAGAGAGGGCAATCGTCGCCAAGAAAGGGACCCAATCGCCAAGCGCCTCACAGCCCACGTGGCTCTGTGACGCAGGGAAGCCATTTTAGGCATCGTCTCGTAGAGAAAACTACATCTCCTAGAATTCCTGCCTTCGGCGTCGTGCTGGCACTATTACTGGCTGGGCTTTAGAACTGTGCCTGTAGCCGCGCGCCATCTTTGACGCTGGCAGTCTTAGGTTTTGCTGCTGAGAGGACGGCAGACGACAACGGCTGAGAGAAGAAAGACGTGGCAGCAGGCGGGAGTCGGAAATAGTGTCATCGGTTCGGTAAAGTTTCTGTTCTCTGGTAACTAGACCCGTTTTTTGATTGCTGGGTGGTTTGGGGGCAGGGAGGTGAGGGAAAGGGCGAGGGGAGTGGCAGCGGCCTTCCCTCGCCCCTGGGTCGTGGCCTAGCCCGGGAAGTCAGAGCCGGGTCTTTCAGCCTTGCGGTAACTATCCCCAATCTTCCAGCCGCGGCCCTCGCGGGGCTTGAGCTGGGAGCCCCGCTCCCGTTCCCTTCTCCCATCCGCCCCACCCCCACCCTCAGCGCCCAACCCCCAAGGCGCCTACTCCTTCCCGACCGGCCTTCTTCCCCACCCCCACTTCCGGTGCTGGGGAACCCCGAGCCAGGGCACCTCTGTAAACCAGCTGTTCTTCGACCCCGACAGGCAGGTCTCACTAGATGGTTGTCTGCGCGGCAGCTATCTAGGTTAGCGGACCCACATTACCTGAGTCAGCGTGAGTCCCAGGAGCCAAGTTCATTGCCCGGTAGGGGCCTACTATGTGGGAGATTTTCCCAGACTCCACATAGGAAGCCACTGACCTTACTTCGCTGTCCCACACCTATTCCCCATCTCTCCTTGCCCCCCTCTTCAGAGTCAAGAGCTACAGGGACACTTCCGTTCTCCTTGTAGGATTGGTGAACCCGTAACGAAGAGCACCCCCCTAAACTCCCATAGTCGGTGTGGAGTCCTATGGGGAAGGTCCATATTGTTGACATCTTCCAGGCCTTGGTTCTGGACCTTGAGAAGGAGGCTGTGGAACTAGTAATAGCGATGCTTTGTAGGGTAAATATGTATAGGTATGGAGGAGAGGGGAGGGATCAATGCAAAAGAAATGGAAGTGGTGTCAAGGGCATATTTCAGTTTTTGCTGTTCATATAGAGGTCAACTTGTGAGTTATTTATAAGTGTAAAACTTAAGTATAAAGACATGTTAACTTTTTAATAGAGACTGTTGATTGAAAATGTTGCTTGTTACCTTGTTTTAAAATTTAATTCCCAAATAATTTTTTTCAGCCACTTACATTTTTAAAAATGTGCTGTTAGTATTAATGGGGTCAACTAGAATTTAATGACCAGTATGTGGAGTCTGATTTAACTTTCCAGAATTGACTAAAATTTTGGGTTGTATTGGCAAATCAGTGATGAATATTGAATGGTGCACTATGTTTTTGTTTAAATGAAATTTCCTGAAAATTTCAAAAGAGAAAACTGATGTTGCTCTCACAGGGCATCATAAAAATATGTATTTTAAGAAGTGAAGGCATGTCAAGCAGGTGCAGTTCTTGTTGAAGCAGAAAGAAGGTGAACCTGAGATTTGAAAGCTCTGGCTTCAGCTGCTCATAACAAGTTCACCTCTATGACTGTGGGGAAGTGGGCCTCAGTTCTTTTTTCAGTAACATGAGGATGCTGGACTGTTCGCATTTAGAATTTAGAACATTGGAAGGGATTTTAAAACACCCTAAGAAAGAGTTTGGGAATGTTCTTCACTGCTGTAATTTTTCTTCGAAAATTGATCAAGCTTCGAAGTCATTGGTCCAAAGGGAATTTGACCCCCCGCAGAAATTGGGGAAAAAGTAATATAAATAGAAAGTAACAGCTGTATTTCTGCCTCAGTAATAGACCCATTGGCACGTCCTGGTAGGAATTTTGGAGCCATAGGAGAATGAGTGTATGTGCTTTAAGTGTACCAGTTTCCTCACTTTCTCCTGATGGAAGATGCAACACTTTCAGTGGTGCTGGAGTTCTGGGATGCGTTTCTATTAATTCTAATTCAGATGAAGAGGATGTGATAGAGGGAAAGATGGTGTCCGGAGTGGATAAAGAAGCAAAATTGCCTGCGAAAAAGAAAAGAAAGAAGGGTTTGCGAATTAAGGGGAAAAGGCGTCGGAAAAAATTGATCCTTGCCAAAAAGTTTAATAAGGATTTGGGATCTGGGAGGACTGTTGTAGATGCTCCTGCTTTGTTAACTACCAGTGCCCCTGAGCAGGATGAAGAAAATCTATTTGACAGCAATATAGAAAAACAGATCTATCTTCCTAGTACCAGAGCCAAGACCTCCATTGTGTGGCACTTTTTCCATGTTGACCCCCAGTACACTTGGAGAGCCATTTGTAATCTTTGTGAAAAAAGTGTCAGCAGGGGTAAACCAGGCAGCCATCTTGGTACATCTACTCTTCAGAGACATCTGCAGGCCAGGCACTCACCTCACTGGACCAGGGCCAACAAGTTTGGAGTCACTAGTGGGGAGGAGGACTTTACTTTGGATGTATCTTTATCTCCCCCTTCCCCTAGCAGCAATGGAAGCTTTGAATATATTCCTACTGATTCAATAGATGATAATAGAATGAGTAAGAAACGGCATAAATCAGCATCTGATGCCCTAAGGGCTGAAAGAGGGAGATTTCTCATCAAAAGTAACATTGTCAAGCATGCCTTAATACCTGGAACCAGAGCTAAGACTTCTGCAGTTTGGAATTTTTTTTACACTGACCCTCAGCACATCTCAAGAGCTGTGTGTAACATATGTAAAAGAAGTGTGAGCCGGGGTAGGCCAGGTTCCCACTTAGGAACTTCGACTCTTCAAAGACACCTGCAAGCCACACATCCCATTCATTGGGCTGTTGCTAACAAAGACAGTAGTACTATTGGAAATGGATTAGATGAGACTGAGACCGAGAACGGTGATCTCTTGAATGATACTTTACGTGGAGAGAAGTCTACAGGCAGCCAAGATTTAACAGCTGAGGACCTTAGTGACTCTGATTCAGATGACCCTCCTTTATTAGAAGTTGAAAATAGATCGGGTAGTCCTGTGCCTGCTGTAGAACAAGAACAGATGCATACACAAGAGAGGGAAACAGCATTTTGTGAAAACTTGGCCTGTAATCAAATAAACCAGGCAATTATTCAAATGATTGTAGAGGATATGCATCCTTACAACTACTTTTCAACCCCAGCTTTTCAGAGATTCCTGCAGATTGTGGCTCCTGACTATAGATTGCCATCAGAGACTTACTTTTTCACTAAGGCTGTACCTCAGTTATATGACTGTGTCAGAGAAAAAATTTTCCTAACGTTAGAGAATGTTCAAAGCCAAAAGATCCACTTGACTGTTGACATATGGACCCATGACCCGTCCACTGACTATTTCATTGTAACTGTACACTGGGTGTCTTTAGAAACTGTATCTTCTCCTAATAATAGCAGGCTCCCTGATTTTAGAAAGTGGGCAGTGCTTTGTGTTACAGGTTTGGCCAAAGACTGTTTGATAACTAACATTTTGCAAGAATTAAATGACCAGATTGGTCTTTGGCTTTCTCCTAATTTTCTTATCCCTAGCTTCATTGTTTCTGACAGTTCTTCTAACGTGGTACATGCAATCAAAGATGGTGGTTTTACTCATGTGCCATGCTTCCTGCATTGTTTAAATATCGTCATTCAGGACTTTTTCTGTGAGCACAAAAGCATTGAGAATATGTTAGTGGCTGCAAGGAAAACATGTCATCATTTTAGTCACTCAGTCAAGGCTCGTCAAATACTGCAAGAGTTCCAAAATGATCACCAGCTTCCATGGAAGAATTTGAAGCAGGATGAAACAGGTCATTGGGTTTCTACCTTTTATATGTTAAAATGGCTCTTGGAACATTGCTACTCAGTTCACCATAGTCTTGGTAGAGCCAGTGGAGTTGTACTTACCTCCCTTCAGTGGACTCTAATGACGTATGTTTGTGACATTCTTAAGCCTTTTGAAGAGGCCATCCAGAAAGTAAGTGTAAAGACCACAGGATTGAATCAGGTGCTACCCCTAATCCATCATCTACTTCTTTCCCTCCAGAAACTCAGAGAAGATTTTCAGGTCAGAGGTATTACTCAAGCTCTCAATCTGGTGGACAGTTTGTCTCAGAAACTTGAAACTGATACCCTACTAAGTGCCATGCTCAAATCTAAGCCCTGTATCTTGGCTACTTTGTTAGATCCATGCTTTAAGAACAGTTTGGAAGACTTTTTTCCTGAAGGTGCTGATTTAGAGACTTATAAACAGATCCTTGCAGAAGAGGTTTGCGGTTATATGGAATCTTCACCAGAGGCTTGCCAAATTGCAACTACAGAAGCCTCTGGTTCCTTAGTTACAATAGGAGCCGAATCTTTTACCTCCTCTATAAAAGAAAGTATCTCCAATTCAGGTTCCATGGATAGCTCAGCTATAGACAGTGTTCCTACTGGAAGCAAAAGCTTCTTATTCTCTTCTGCTGTAGCAGTAGTGGATGAGTACTTCAAAGAGAAATACTCAGAGCTCTCAGGAGGTAATGATCCTTTGGTTTATTGGCAGAGGAAGGTGAACATCTGGCCAGCTTTGACCCAAGTTGCCCTTCAGTATCTAAGTTGCCCCATGTGTAGTTGGCAATCTGAATGTATCTTTACTACAAATAGCCCCTTTCATCCAAAGCAAATCATGAGCCTGGACTTTGACAATATAGAACAATTGATGTTTCTGAAAATGAACTTGAAAAATGTTAACTATGATTATTCTACATTGGTTCTGAGCTGGGATCCTGAAAATAAGGTTGTTCAAAGCAGTGAAAAAGAAATATTACCTTAATTTCTTTTTCTTTTCTCTATTTAAAAAGGGCAACTTTTTGCTATGTTACTGTATTCTTATTGCTATAATCATTATATGTAATCATACTAATTCTTTAAAGAAACCAACTGGGTTTGACTTGGCAAGCAGAAGATCCTGAGTTTGATTCCTAGCACCCTAAAAACAAAACAACTGGGTTTGGTGTGCCAACCTGTAGTCTCAGCTGTTTGGGACACTGAGGCAGGAGGATTGCTTAAGTGTATAAGTTTGAGCCTGGTCAATATAATGATACTTTGTATCAAAACAACAACAACAAAAAACAAATCTAGGAAAACCTGAAAACATGGGCTGAAAATTCCTCAGAAGCAGTATTCTGTTGATAGAACAAGGTTTGCTTTCTAAGTTCACAATTGTTAAGTGTTAACATTTGAAAATTTTGAAATCAGTTGAGAAAGAAAAGACATTTTTAGTTACAAAAAATATAGTGCAGCATTGAAAGGCATTAGGCCATTTTTGGCTGGTAGACTGAACTAGTAATTGATGCTAGAATTTCCCCCAACATGGGAACTTTGATAACTCTGAAACCTGTAAATTGAGAAAATAGAGTCTAATCTGGCATTCCTGCCCTCTCTTCATTTTTCTTAAAAACCCTGATGCTGGTCAGCAACTTTGCAAAAAGAAAACCCACAAAATTGTTTTATATTTGGAAATTTCTGTTTTGTCTCCTCATACTGGTCAGCTTCATAATTTCAAATTACTATGTGATTAAGTTACTTTATATTTAGGATTGATTCTTTATAAAAGTGGAATATTCGGAAACAATTAGGAAGTGCAGTCTTTGAATTGCCCTTCTAAACATGGGTGAAATATTATAAAAACAAAGACTAGGAACTTTTGCATAATTTATGGTTAATATAAGAAAAAGGTAAAATTAAAAAGAATTCAGTGGGAATTGGACCATTCTTTGACACGCCCAGTGTGCATTTCCCAAAAAGTATTTTTCTAATTTTAAAATTATACTTAATGATCCTACTTTATAGTCCAGAGTATTACATATTGAACTATGAGGTTGTTATGGCCTCTGTAGTTGTAAATAAAAATAAACAGTATTTTCATGTTTTAGGAGACTTTGGTGAAATGAGTGAACAGATCTCATTGATAGTTGTGATACCTTTCCACTCTGAAAGTATGTTTCTTGAGTAGGAAGCCAGAAAATGACAAGTTTTAGTAAACAACTATTTAAGGTTTCAAACTGAATAACTAATGTAAGATCCCAATTTTTCCTTTTTTTCATTTTAGATTTGGGGATATTCCCTGCCCAAAAATTTCCTGGAAAATTGACTAGTATTAAGTGTGAGTAAAAGGTGTCCACTTTTTTTAAGTTTTCATTTTAGTTTTGTCTAGTATTTGGGAAGATTTAGCCTAGAAATTATGTAGTGTTCATTTTGCGAGAATCAAACTTGCTTTGGTACTGGGCTGGTTTCAGAACTTTAGAAAAGTTGTTTCTGTGTATCGAAATAGTTTTTTTTTCTTTTTTTAAATTATTGAATGGTAATTGTACCATTGTGAAATGAAATTTCAGCTCCAAATGTTTACCATTTTATTAATGGGAGTACATGGATAATCTTTAGCTGTCACCTGGGATACATGGATAATTAGTCTTTAGCTGTCACCATCAGTAATAATTTGATGTAGCCTGTATAAGCAAGCCTTTGCAGGGCCAGTGTTAATGCCGTGTCAGTGATGCTGTTGATGTAGAAGAAGGAAAAAAAAAAAGTAAAAGCTTTCTGTGTTCTGACAGTACTGGTTCAGAATGGCTGTAATGCTGCTCTGCCTTCTACAGCTTGCCACACCACTCTGTAGTTACTCTGTAACTGTACATTTCTATCTTTTTTGGTTGAACACTTCGTGATAATGATGATGCCATACATACATCCATATTATACACAGTGATATATGTGTAAGGGATTTTCCTTCATGCTATTTTGTGGGCTGGGTGAATTGTAATGTAACATCAACTTTACAGTCCCCTGGTATTTTAGTAATGAACCCAAATTTGAAGACTTAGAATGTATTTTAAAGGGGAAACTTACCCAGATGTTTTATTTCTACACATTCATGTGTGTGTGTGTGTGTGTGTGTGTGTGTGTGTATGTATGTGTGTGTATGTATGTATGTATGTATGTACAAGCCAGTTACTATATATGTATATTATATACATAAACACTATTTCTGCATACAAGTATGCTTTTATTATACACATAATAAAGATGGGGGAAGGTTTCTGTTTTCTTCTTAATAGGTGAAGAAATCTTGAAGACCAGAAATTGGATCTTATTGAATTTTATTTTTTGTGTTTTTTTGTTTTTTTGCTTTTTGTTTTTAAATTGCTCGGCTATGGAAGATGGATTTTTTTTTAAATGATTCTCTGAATGTCAAGTTCATCTTTAAATGAACTTTTTGTTTTTTTGTTTTTGCGGAGATAACTATTGGTAGCTGTCTCCAGTCTGACAAAGGTTATTCAAATGGACTTAATCTTCCAGTGGCTGGGAGATGTTTTAAAGATGTTTTAAAAACACATCCTGTGTTTCAATTGTGGCTGAGAGGTTTCCTTGGCAATGTGAGGAAGAAAATTTTTTCTGCCTCATTATTATTAATTCATGGATTGAGTGTTGGTTCGACCTACAGGCGTAATAGATTGGAACTCATTGAAGACACAGATGTTCCTGTTGAGAACAACCAGCTAATGTAAGTATGGAAAAGGGGCCTTTTCTTAGTAAAGGAGTAAACTTTTTTTGTAATTTCATAATTTTCCTATACTAGTAAATGACTAAAAGGCCATTATCCAGAATTTTATTCTTATAATAGTTTATAGCTCCTAGGCTTTTGGATGGAAGCATCATTTTTCTTACCTTTTTTGGGTGATTATGCACAAAGTAAAACTAATACAACCAAGTTAAATCCTCTTGTAAGGGGCTGGGGAGATAGATCTGTGGCACAAGTGCCTGCCTGGTAAGTGCAAGGTCATGAGTTCGAACCCTGGTCCCACCAAAAAAAAAAAAAAAAATCCTCAAAATTTCATGTCCTTGGAGAGTGGTGCTGTTTATGGCTTATTTAAACATAATTCTTTGTCTGTACATACATTCTATACATTTCCTTTTTCTTTTTTTTTTTTTTGCAGAATTGGGGATTGAACTCAGGCTTTCCTTATCTTTTTAATGATTATGTAATGTTTCATTCCATGAGTATGTCAGGATTTATTTCATTTTATGTTTTATTTTATATTTTTATGTATTTAGTATAGGGTCTAAAGGGTCTCACTACACAGGTTGGATCCTCAGTGATCCTCCTGTTTTCAGCCTCCCAAGTGCTGGGATTACAGGCACATGCCACCATGCCCAGTCTCAATCAGCACGTCCCCTGTGACAGGGCTGCCATTGCATGCCTGGGGGTGAACCCCAGCCACTGTGCTCTGCCTAAGCAGGCTCTTTAGTCCACTGAGCTGTCTGTCCAGCCATGTGCCAGAATTTAGTGAATCACTCACTGCCAGGTAGTTTGAGTTTTTACCACTTCAACAAAAGTAGCCCCAATGTAGTAATAGCCTTGTTCACACATCTGTGTGAACTGTTTCCAGGTTTTGGATGCAAATTTGTAGATTTTTTAATGCTACTCTTTAAGAAGGCCCTAACAATTTCCTCAAAAACTGTTGATGTGAATGTGTCCCTTTTAGTAAAGATGCTATTCTCTGGCCACATGCTGATTAATCTTTTTAATTTTCGTCAGTTTTGTGGGGTTTTTTTCCTTTGTATTTAGTACTGGGTCTCACTACCTAGGTTGGATTTGTAGTTATTCTCCTGTTTTCAGCCTTCCAAGCACTGGGATTAGAGGTGGGCTCTACCACAATCAGTCTCAATCACTGTGTCAGAATGTCTTGGGGGTAGAGCGGGCATGGCTCTCTGGGGATGGAACCTCCAACTTCTGCATCAGCCTGAGCAGGCACTTTAATCTGCTGAGCTGTCTGACCCTTTATAGTAGTTTTTAACTTTGCTATCTTGAAAAAGTTTTTTCATTCAGTTATAAAAATACCATTTTTATCATATGACCTGCCTTTTTGTATAGCACCATTAATGAATTGAGAATTATGGTTTAAGACTGTAGGTAGTGAGCTAGCATTGCTTTGCAATCTCTGCTTTTGTTCTTTTGGAACTCTTGAGTGTGAAATAGGCTTTTTTTTTTTTTTTTTTTTTAAGGAACTCACCATTTTTGCTAATTTTAAATGATTTCTTCCATAAATCATATTTAGTTATGAGTTCTTTTGTTCTGTTGACCCATGTATTTGTCAGTATTACATTTAAACATTATTATATTTACGATCCATAATAATCAGGTATAGCAAGGCTCTTCCATTCTTTTTTTTTTTATGTTTTTTTTTTTTTAATTGTTTTTCATTTTACAGTCTGTCAAATTTCAGTAAAAAATCTTGCTAAATTTTGACTAGAATTCCATTACATGTATATATTATTCCTGGGAGTAGTAACTTGTTTATCCTCTATTCCATTTATCCATTATCTAGGTAATCACTGCCTTGTTTCACAGTTGCTTTGTCTTCCTTTTAGTGTAATGTGGCTCTTGTATGTTTTGTTTGCTTACGTATAATTTTATTATGAGTGGCATTCCTATATGAATTGTTCTGTCATAGAGCAGAATTGCTGACTGTATATCTTACATTTTTATTCAAATTTTTTTGACTGTTAAATATGCTAGTTTACCTACACATAACATTTCACTTCTCTCTCTCTCTTTTTTGTGGTACCTGGGATTGAACTTGGGACCTTGTGCATGCTACTGAGCTACCTCACCAGCCCCATCAACACATAATTTTCAGATAGATTTTCTGTCTCATCCATCCTTTCTTCTGTTAATATTTTTTGTTGTTACTGTTGAGGATAGTACAAACTGAGTCATTTGTTCTAAAATCACTGATAGTGTTGTAACCATGCTTCAGTACTTCGAGTTTCTGGAGACTGAGTGTGGTGGAGCAGTCCTGTAATCCCAGCCCTTGAGCGGCTGTAAACAGGCGGATCACTATGAGTTTAATCTAGTAGTGAGATCCTGAACACTCTATAGACCTTTTCCTAAAATGTAAAAATAAATAAAAAGCATGTAGGGTTTCTGATGCTTAAGAGGTTCTTTATACTGAATTTCTCTGTTTCCTTTTTGCGTTACTGGGAATTGAACCTGGGGCTTCAGGCATGCTAGGCAGCGATTCCAACCCTGAGTTACATCCCTATCCCACACACTGCTTTCATGTGTGTGTGTGTGTGTGTGTGTGTGGTAGGGGTATAAATCTTGGTAAAGCATCCAGGCCAGCCTTGAAACTTATGCTTCTGAAGAGTTGATATTGCATTTCAATTTGGTGTTTTATTCTTGGACATTACACTTTTTAAAAAACACTTTTTATCTTTTTTTCTTTTTGAAATCTTGCGTAGATGACATGGTTTTTAAACGATATTTATTTATTTATTTTTTATTTAGTATAGGGTCTATAGGGTCTCACTATGTAGATCCCACTCAGTGATTTCTCCTGTCTTAAGTCTCTCAAGTGCTAGGATTACAGGTACCCATGACCAGTCTCAGTTGTACCCCTGGACTTTGCATCTGCCTAAGCAGGTGCTTTAATCCACTGAGCTATTTGGCTGACCCTTAATCTTTATTAATGTAATGAATTTCCTAACATTAAAACCATTCTTAGCCGGGCGTGGTGGCGCACGCCTGTAATTCCAGCACTCGGGAGGCTGAGGCAGGAGGATCGGTGTGAGTTCGAGACCAGCCTGGGCTACAAAAGTGAGCTCAAGGCCAGCCTGAACTGCCTAGCAAGACCCTGTCTCAAAAAGACAAAAAAAAAAAAAAAAAAAACCATTCTTAGTCCTGAAATAAACATAGTCATGTAATACTACTTTTAGTATACATCTTGTTTAATTAGCTAATGCTTTGTTTATGATTTCAAGTCTGAAATCTTCCAGTTTCTGAGCTGCCTGAAAAAAATCTAAGATCATAATCTTTAAATTTCGTCTTTTGGTATTTAAAGCTTCAGATGAAAAGTATAATGATAATGTCTTTCCTTCTGCTTCTTCCTGGAAGCATATATGATTTTGTCTTTACATTAAAATGCAAAAATTTTTACTGTCTATTGTACTAGGGACGACTTTACAATAAAGTTCTGTCATTTGATGAGCCTTTGTAAAGTCTGAGGCCCATTTAACATAGAGATTTTTTTTTTTTTTTTTTTGGTATTATCTTTTTTTTTTTTTTTGAGACAGGGTCTTGCTATGCAGTTGAGGCTGGCCTTGAGCTCACTTTTGTAGCCCAGGCTAGTCTCGAACTCGCACCAATCCTCCTGCCTCAGCCTCCCGAGTGCTGGGATTACAGGTGTGAGCCACCACGCCCGGCTTTTTTGGTATTATCTTTATTCCATCTCTTTTCAGAATTTCTATTGACTAGAAATTTTATTTTCAGTTATTTCCATGTCATACATTTTTCTCTCATTTTGACATATCTTTTTTGGTTTCTGTACTGGGAGTTTTTTCCCAGTGGTCTTTTATAATCCAGTGTGTTTTTCATTGATTTTATTCTGGTATTTGTTCCCTTTATTATTTAAGAGAAAAGGCTAGAAATTTGGAGTTTCTTACAGATGAAGGTTTTTTCTTTCCCCTTTCTTTTTTGTTGTTGTTGGACCAGAGTTCAAACTCACAACCTTGAATTTGCCATACAGGCACCTGTGCCACGGAGCTATAGTAATGTATTCATGGTTATACTCTTGAACATTTGTTGAGAGTGTAAGATGTTAAAAGATTTCTCCTTGTGTACTGTATTGACTTGTTTAGCTTCAGAGTGGGCTAGTTATTATTTAAAGATTTTTTTTCTAAAGATCTATTCATTTATATTTGCACATAATTGCCCCAGAATGCTAATTCATGCTTTTTTAAAAAAAATTATTATTGTGTTTGCTATATATAATTCATTGTAGGGAGTTTGTACCTATGCATATGCATCTTAATCCTTTTTATTTTACACCATTTTGTTGCCATATCATAGCTGCCATTTTGTTTCATTAATTTTTGAACTGTTTTCCTAAAACTACTAGTAATAGTGTAATTAGATTTTTTGAAATTTAGTTTCAGGGGGCTGGGGAGATAGCTCCGAGGCACAAGTGCCTGCTGGGCAAGTGGAAGGTCGTGAGTTTGAACCCTGGTCCCACAAAAAAAAAAAAAAAAAAAAAAAAAAAAAAAAAAAAAAAAAAAAAAAAAAAAAAAAAAAATACGAAATTTAGTTTCAGGAGTGAGATTGAACCTCAAGCCCCTTTTGTTCCTTATAAAAATTTTTTGCTATTTAACTTTGTCATTCTTCAGCTTAATGTTTTTCTCTTGCATATGTCTCATAGTTAAGAGTAACCCATAAAAATTTTGACTGCATTTCAGACAATTTTTAAAATTATTATTTGTTGTATGGTTTTGTACCCAATGCTTTTACAATTGAGCTACATCTGCAGCCGTTTAATGTTTTTTTTAGCCAAGAATCACCAATTCAGTGAGCTGAATTGGTGAGACCTCCTGCCTCAGTCTCCTGGATTCTAGGAATCCCCAAGATTCGAGTAACATTTTTGACAGATTTCCCCATAAACACTTAAACACTTAAACAGAATATTAAGATCTAGCAGCAATATCTCGAAGGGGTTTTTCTGTCAAGCACTTCGAATTCTTCCAGCCTGTCTTTATGACCCTATTGTAAAGTTCTGTCCATACTTTTTAAATTTTACTTTTGTGTTTTTACAGCAGCAATCACTTTTGGGTACCAAACTTTAGTTTTTCTTTTTGTATTTTAGGGGAAGGGTCTACAGGGTGTTCAGGGTCTCACTACTAGATGGCCTTGTAGTGATCTGCTTATTTACTGCTTCCCAAGAGCTGGGCTTATAGGCTTGAGCTACCTCGCTCAGTTTCAATTGCAGCCTCAGCGTGCCCCAGGGATGGGGCCTGGGTACCAAACTTTATATAGCTAAGTATTGTCATATTATGTAGATGTATCACACTTTAAAAAAAAAAAAAAAATTAGCCTCCAATTTTTATTTTTAAAGTTGAGAAGGATTTTTTTTTTTTTTTGACTGGCTCAGGCTGCCTTAAAGGCAGGTCTCTTGAGGCTTACTTTAAGAGCCAGGCATGTGGCGCACGCCTGTAAGCCCAGCACTCGGGAGGCTGAGGCAGGAGGATTGGTGCGAGTTCGAGACCAGCCTGGGCTACAAAAGTGAGCTCAAGGCCAGCCTGACCTGCATAGCGAGACCCTGTCTCAAAAAGCCAATAAATAAAATAAAATAAAATAAAATAAAATAAAGGCAGGTCTCATTCATGCTCCATGTGGAAGTGGGGAATGAACTGCAGTCCCCAGAACCCTAGTGATTGTGGAATCATGTGCTTTAATCAACTGAGCTACCTGGAAAGCCCCCTCAACTGAATTACCTGGCAAGCCCCCCAATTTTTGGAAATTAAAGTTTCTGCTTGTTATTTCCTCATTAGAAGAAAGATGGTGATGGGTATTCTTGTGCGTTATTATTATATTTTTTAAAAAATAATTTTTATTTTATTTTTTTTCTCTTGTTTCAGAACTTTTGTTTGTTTATTTTTTTTTTATGGCCGGCTCAGCCCACCCTGAGGGCAGGGCCAGCACAGCATATGGTGCCGGGGATTGAACTGTGGTCCCTGCAGCTGCCTAAGCTTTCCTAAGCAGGTGCTTTAGACCACTGAGCCATCCCGCTGGGCCCATCTTGTGAATTATTACCTCAGGTATTTGTTGATTTTTTTGTTTTTTTTTTAGGACTTTGTAGAAACTAGACTCATTGGATCAAAGGGTATATTAATTTCAAGACTTTTGATACCTTTGGTAACTTGAGGGCAGGTTTTGATCGTGACATACTCTTCTTGATAAGGACTTAGCAATGGGAGTTAGAGACACTTGAATTTAGTTGGTTGTCAAGTAATAGGTTAGTGTTTATGAAACCTGGTCTATTGGTGTGTGAGCTTGTAGAAAGTGCTTCCATAGTTTCTTACATGCTCTCACTAAGTGTTTTTACTTTTGTAGAGCCTTTATTTTTGGATATTCTAGAGTAGTGACCAGGGTATGATAGGAGCAAAGAGATATACTATTGTCCTGTTCAATCATTATTTTATGGGAATTGCCCTGATGCTTTTCTTTTGCTTCTTGTTTATAATTGTGCAATTTTTTAGCCACTTTCAGTATATAAGGTAGTGCCACAGATGTTTTTAGTTTCACAAGTTATTCTAGGCAAATAAGATTTTTCCTAGCTAGTCATAATTACATACTAAGCAGAAACAACACAGATGCTTATGAAGATACTGGAACTCTTTTATTCAGGTGTAAAGACCTAATTTGTCAAAAATTGGCAAGTATTTTGTGTAAAATAATCTGGATCCCATTCATCTGAAGTGTAGATCATTGCAAAAGGCATGTGGTGCATGCCTGTTGGGAGAATGAGGCAGGAGGATCAGTGCAAGTTGGAGACCAGCCTGGGCTACAAAAGTAAGCTCACAGCCAGCCAGAACTGCATAGTGAGACCCTGTCTCAAAAAGACATAATTAGTTAAAATGTAGATCATGTGTTTAACAGTGCTTATTTAAATTTTATGCTAAAGGGAAAAAAAAAATAGATTTCATGGTAAGGGCCAGTGAAATAGCTCAGTGGACTCAGTGCCTGCTTAGGCAAGTGCAGAGACCAGGGTTTCATCCCCGACACCATATGCTGCACCAGCCCTGCACCCAGGTGCACTAAGCCAGTGATTGAGAATGGGCATGGTGGCATGCCTGTAATCCCAGCACTGGGGAGGCTGAAAACAGGAGGATCACTGTGAGTCCCAACTACGTAGTGAGACCCTGTACCAAATAAATACATACATAAATTTTATGCTGAGTTTATCAAACACCAGAGAGAATACAAAAAGAAAAGGTCAGACTGGGGAGATAGCTCAGTGGCACAAGTGCCTGTCTGGCTAGTGCAAGGTCCTGAGTTTGATTCCTGGTACCACAAACACACCAAAAAAAAAAAAAAAAGAAAAGAAAAGGCCATGACTGTCCTTAACAAATTTACGTTACAAGTGAAAGTGAATAATCAGTGTGTTTATGAGGGTGTGTATGGATAAGTGTATGTTAAGGTAGTTAAATAGGCATTTTGATACTGTGATCTTATTAGCTTGATTGGCAGTTGGAAGAATTTAACTGAAATACTGTAATATATTGTCTCATTTTAGGTTTACATTTTAAAGACGATTTCTGTGCTTGAGTTGTCATTTGGAAGATTGGAAGATTAAGCCCATTTCAAGAGGACTTGGAATTGGTCCTCCCTCAGAAGCAGTGGCTTGTTTTAGAAAGCCACCTCATCTGAGAATTCACTCAGCATGTCTAATCAAGGAGAAGATTGCTATTTTTTTTTCTATTCTACGTGTACCAAAGTAAGAATCCATAGCTCCAAGTCAAGGTCTTTCTGTAGTTTCTTTAATAAAACTTGTGGGGTTTTCTTTATGTAATTATTTTTGTGTTTCATTTTAATTGCTTATTGTCTGCTGTCAGGTTTTTTGTAAGAGGTAACGTGTTCAGGGTTGTTCTGAACTCACTGTGGAGCCCAGATTGGCCTTGAACTTGAACTAATGCTGGATGTGGTGATGTATTTATAATTCCAGCACTGGGGGAGCTGAGCCGGGAGAATCACCACATTGAACTGCCAGCGAAACTCTACCCCAAAAGACCTCACACCAATCCTCTTGCCTTCTGCATGTTGGGCTTATAGGTGTGCACCACCATGCCCAGCCTCTCTTCATTTTATATGTAACTATAATTTTCCTGTGTTCTACAAAAAGTAAAAAGCTTTTTGTGGTATACCTACTACAAGCTTGCAAGTTGGGAGTCCAGTCTGTACAACTTGGCAGCTCAAAAGGTTCTTGTCTCATACTACAGAATTTAAAATGGCTGTGGCTGTTCAATGTAGAGACCCTGGATTTCAGTCCCAGTAACCCCAAAAGAAAAGGCTTATGGCACATAGTCATCAGTTAATATTCTCTTACCTGTTTAACCCCCTCATACTGCTTTGAAATTGGAAACTTTGACTTAGAGCTTGGTGATTATAATTTTGTATATTTTTTATTGAGTGCCTGGATTATATTATCCTGTTCAAAACTAATTGTTAAATATCACCTCTTACCTTGCAAAAGGTACAAAGCCATTTTTTAAAAATGTATTTGATACAGGGTCTCACTGCACAGCTTGGATTTGAAGTGATCCTCCTGTTTCAGCCTCCCTAGCTCTGGAATTATAGGCTTGTAATACCATGCCCAGTCCCCCTTATGGTTCAGCATGCCTGGGGCAGGGCTGGGGCGGGGCAAATGGTGCTGGGGACAAATTCTCCCACCCTCCCCTTGCCTAAGCAAGTGTTTTTCTGCTTTATCTTTGTCAATGTTCTTTGTTTTTTTGCTTGATTCCCTGCAGCACCCTTTAGGTATATTTGCTATATTTTATTGGTTAGGATTATGTGAATTTTTTTTTTTTTTTGTGGTACTGGAGATTTAACTTGGAACCTGTGCTTGCCAGACAGGTACTTATGCCACTGAGCTATCTCTCTAGCCCAGGATTGTGTAAATTTGTATATTATAGTAACTTTTTATTTATCATATTAATGCTGTGTTTAAAATTGTAAGTTTTACAGTTAATTTGAAGACATTATGAATATAACAGCTATTACCGAATTGCTGTTTTATTGAGTGAAATTCTGTATGATTTCTAATTTTTTTTTACTACTTTTTATTTTAAAAAAACTAAAAAAAGAATAAGATTGTAAGTTTTGCTCGGGCATAGTGTTGCACTCCTAGCACTCAAGAGTTTGAGGCAGAAGGATCAGTGTGAGTTCATGGTTAGCCTTGGCTATGTAGTGAATTTGAAGCCATAAAGCAAGATCCTGTCTCAAGAAATTGTGTTTTAGGGTTGGGTGGTTTAACTCAGTGGTTCAGTACTTACCTAAATTTTGGTCAACTCTGCTAATTTTATCTACCTTATATACAACAGTTTTCATAATAGTGCTTTCTTATAAAATATATAAAGAGCCCTAATTATATATTAACATATATGTTGCTATTATTATTACTTAAATCCTTATCTGTTGACTTTTTTTTTTTTTTTTTTTAATTTCTATCTAAAGCCTAAGATATACAGGACAGGGTATATGAAACAATTTTGATGTAGTATTATTTTTTAGGGAGTGTCTGACATAGCTACTTTTTTAAACCGCATCTGTCAACATAGGTCATGCATATTGACAGATCAGATAGTGATCTGTAAAGAAATAGGTTATAGGAAATTATAAATTTATTGCCCTCAGATTAGTTTTTATTTTTTTTATTTTTTTATTTTTTTTGGCAGAACCGGGGATTGAACTCAGGCCCTTGCGCTTGCCAGGCAAGCTCTTATTGTACTGAGCTATCTCCCCAGCCAAGCCCTCAGATTACTTATGCTACCCTCTTTTCTTACTAATTAGTGTTTTTTTTTAAAAGGGAACCAGGGTTCAAACTCCTGACCTTACACTTGCCAGGTAAGCACTTGTGCCAAGCCATCTCTCAGCCCCTGTGTTTATTTAGATTCCAGTAAATTTTTGTTATGGACAGTTTATTTATTTGTTTGTTTGTTTGTTTGTTTGTTTATGGAACTGGGGATCGAACTGAGGACCTTGCACTTGCCAGGCAGGCACTTGTGCCTCTGGGCTATTTCCCTGGCCCCTAGTTATAGACAGTTTATGTAGGCTGTATTTCAGTGGCACATTTCTGTGTTCTCTTCTAACAGGGTGATAGTTGCCCATTCCGTCACTGTGAAGCTGCACTAGGAAATGAAACTGTTTGCACATTATGGCAAGAAGGACGCTGTTTTCGACAGGTGTGCAGATTTCGGCATATGGAGATTGATGTAAGTTTTTAGTTACCACCGTTAAATTTTTTGCTGGGTAGAAAGACTATTCTTTTTCTTTTTTTCTTTTTTGCCAATTTTAAATTTTTTCTACCAGGAATCTTTTAGTGTCTTCAAGGTTTTCAGGGTCTCACTACTAGATTGGACTTGTGATCCACCTACAGATTTCACTACAGCCTTCTGAGAGTGGAGACTACAGGTGCACCATCATGCCTAGTCTCAATTGCCCTTTCAGCACACCTAGGGGCAGGGCTAGCACAGTGGGCCTGCGATCGAACTCCTGTCGCCTGCACTTGCTTGCAGGCGCTTTAATCTGCTGAGCTATTTGGCTGTCTGTACTTTTTTTGTTTCATTTTTTACTCTTGGGGATTGCACCTAGGCCCTATTCCCTGTTAATATAGTGCCCTACCATGAGATATCCCACTTGCAGCCATGCTGGCCTGAAACTTAGAGTCCTCCTACTTCAGGCTCCTGACGAGCTAGGATTTCAGGTATGCACCATTGTGCCCATGTAACAATGACAGAATTTTTTTTTTTTTTTTTTTAATAATTTTTTTTTTTATGGTCAGCTCAGCCTGCCCTGATGGTGGTGCTGGCACAGCATGTGGTGCCAGGGATCGAACTGCGGTCCCTGGGGCTGCCTAAGCTTTCCTAAACAGGTGCTTTAGACAACTGAGCCATCCTGCCAGTCCCGACGACAAAATTTTTAAAGGAGAAACTAATTTATTGAAATAGAAACATCATGATTTAGTGTCAAGTAAAAAAATGTAAGTATCTATGGTATAGGTTCTATATTTGCCATTTCACCTACTTGCTGATACTGTACTTAATTTGTAACTCCCAAATCACGAGTTGAGGGCCAGGGAGATAGCTCAGTAGAGTAAGTGCTTGCCTGGTAAGTGTAAGGTCCTGAGTTTAATCCCTGGTACCACCAAAGGAAAAAAAAATCTGAATTTGTGCCAAATCACTAGTTGAGTACTTTGTTATTTCAAGGACATGGTCAAAGGACAACAAATTTGAATGACCAGATAGGTACATTTCCAGTTGAGGTGTTGACAGCTTGATTTGGCTATCATACTATAATCAGATATTCTTTTCATAGGCTTTTTGGTACCATGATTTTTTCTTTTTTCTTTTTCTTTTTTTTTTTTTGTGGGACCAGGGTTGTAGCATGATTTTTTCTAATTTTGCAATTTTTTTGTCATTCTACTGTTCAAAATGATCCTAGAACATAAACTGAAGTGCAGTGGATATTGTTTGTAAATAATTCTGTGTCCCACACAGAGAAAGTATGAGAGTTAGGTCGACTTTGTTTAGGGATGAGTTAAATGCTATTGGTCATGTGAGCAGAAGGTCACAAAAGTTCAACCAGATTAAATCTTAGAACTCATAATACTGCTTCCCACAAATGTACCTGGAGCCCAAAACCAAGTCCCATGCAGGTCCGCTTCATGGATATGTGCTGGAAAGGCCCAAAGATCAATGGTGGAAGCTGGAAAGGCTATGCCAGTGGGATGAAGGATCTGTGCTAGCAGGCTGAGGGACATGAACTGGAGCTAGAAAATAACGCTCAGGGTAGGCATCAGAGCTTCCCCAAAAGAACCACAACCATACTCATAATAGTGAGATCCTGAGCTCCTCTAGTGAATAGGAAAGCTGAATTCCTATCAGGAAAGCCAGTTTCTCCATAAGGCTGAGCAGTGCACCATCTTCCCCTCTGGCACCAGGAAGCGATGCTCAAGATGAGGAACAAAGCTCCTCCCAAAGTTCATCGGGAAAATTAACATGGCAACGTCCTCCAGTAGAACAGCCCAAGAGAACTAGCAGCTTCCAACACCTTCTCCAAACAGCATCCCTAACAGTATTCCCACAATTTCTTCTGTTCTACATTTATGTTGCTGACAACAGTCCTCAGGTGGGCCTCTCACACCTAGTACCATGCTAGTTCAATTCAGCTGGGTGTAAGAAGTTGACCCCCAGCTAGCTATCCACTACAGGGGGATATGAAGAATTGAACTTGGGACCTTGTGTTTGCCAGGAAGGCGCTGTGCCACTGAGCTATATCTCTGGCCCTGTAAATAATTGTTCACTTAGAAATAAAATCAAGGGCCCAGTGGTCGCTCAGTGGTCTAAAGCGCCTGCTTGGGAAAGCTTGGGCGGCTTCAGGGACCGCAGTTCGATCCCCGGCACCACATGCTGTGCCAGCCCTGCCCTTGGGGTGGGCTGAGTTGGCCATAAAAATAAGTGAATAAACAAAGGTTCTGAAACAAGAAAATAAATAAATAAATTAATTAAAAAAAAAAAGAAATAAAATCAAGATGGGCATAGTGACATAGTGGCAATAAATTTTTATTGTTTGCACATAAAGAATTTTTTGAAGATCAGACCCCCCTAATTCAAAGACCCTATCAAAAAATGGACATCTGAGATGAACATATACTTCACAAATAAAGAAGCACCAAAGGTTAAATAAATATATCAGTGGCTGGGGAGATAGCTCCGAGGCACAAGTGCCTGCTGGGCAAGTGCAAGGTTGTGAGTTCGAACCCTGGCCCCAAAAATAAATAAATAAATAAGTAAATAAATAAATCAGAAAATGTTCAATATCATTGGTCATTGGAGGGGTGCAAATTAGAACGACACTGAGATTCCATCTTTTGCCAGGAAGAATGGTTATCAAGAACAGTGGGGGCCCAGCAGGATGGCTCAGTGGTTTAAAGCGCCTGCTTAGGAAAGCTTAGGGAGCTGTAGGGACCGCAGTTTGATTCACAACACCACATGCTGTGCCAGCCCTACCCTCAGGGCAGGCTGAGCTGGCCATAAAAATAAATAAATAAAAGTTCTGAAACAAGAAAAAAAAAAGTGGTAGATGGAAGGAGTGTTTATTAAGAAAAGACAATTCCTGAAAATGGGTTGTGAGGGGATTCAATACAAAGGGCTGAGTTCTATTTCTAGTACTAAAAAAAAAAAGAAAAAAGGGGGCCCGGCAGGATGGCTCAGTGGTCTAAAGCACCTGCTTAGGAAAGCTTGGGCAGCTGCAGGGACCACAGTTCAGTCCCAGGCACCACATGCTGCGCCAGCCCTGCCCTCAGGGCAGGCTGAGCCGGCCATAAAAATAAATAAACAAAAGTTCTGAAACAAGAAAAGAAATAAAATTAAAAAAAAAAAAAAAAAAAAAAAAAAGATGGCTTTCTGAAACAAAGAGTGACCCAGGGCTGCAGTTGGGTTTTATTCATTGGAGAAGAGGTAGTGGCTTGTGAAAAGGAACTGTGGGAAGAAGGTGAGCACTGTGAGCTGGGCAAGGCGGGAGGCCTGCATTCACCTCCACCATATTCAGAGAGGATATGCAAAGGAAGTAATTTATATTATGCTATTGAGATAGTATCTAATATTCTGGGGTTCTGGTGCTTCAGCTGTGATGTGTAATCAGCCTCTATCTCGAGGCTTGATCCCAGCTGACACCATGGAACATTGGCTCTTCATCCTATTATCAGGGAAACATGCATGCCATCTTCAAAAATTACTACCAGCACTTCAGCTAGACCGATATACACTGCTTAAGGCCAATTGAAAGGATGAGAATTTCCTAGCCAGCTCTGTACATTTCAGTATGAGGAAATAGGTTCAGGCTCAGTCAAAATGGAGACAGTCGCTTTTCTTTCAAGGAGAGCTGCTCAGGTGGTCCTCCACAGAGAGCATACTAGTAAGTGAAATAAGTTAGACCTGTATGTGCAAGCATCATAATTGTCTCACTAGTGTAAGAACCCGAGAGTAAAGAAAATCTGAAAGGTACAGTAGGTACTGTGAAAGGGCAATAGATACTGTGAAAGAAGCTATTCAATGAGAAGGAAAAACTGGGATAAGAAAAAGCACAAAAGAAGGAGAAGAGTTATATATATATATATATTCAGCTTGGATAATTGTATTGCTGATTTTTGCTTGTCTGTTGAAAGGAGTAGTTAATTCTTAGGTGTTTTGTTTTCTTTTTCACCCCTGTCCCTCCAATTTTTTTTAAAATTTTTTATTTATTTTTTTTTTCTTGTTTCAGAACCTTTGTTTATTCACTCATTTTTATGGCCCTCTCAGCCCACCCTGAGGGCAGGGCTGGTGCAGCATGTGGTGCTGGGGATTGAATTGCGGTCCCTGAAGCTGCCCAAGCCTTCCCAAGCAGGCGCTTTAGACCACTGAGCCATCCCGTTGGGCCCTGCCCCTCCAATTTTGCATGTTTATATCTGGTAATTTAAACAACTAATTCAAAGATCATACTATGTAATACAACAACCACTGTCAAATTCTTATTTTGTTTAATGAAATTCTGTATCATCTCTAATACTTTTTTTTCCTTTTCTTTCTTTTTTCCCTTCTTTCTTTTTTCCTTTCTTTCTTTTTACCAGTTTGTATTCTTTTTAAAAAATAAAATAAAATAATTTTTTTTGTTGTTTTTTGAGACAGGGTCTCATCATGTAGTTTGGACTGTGCTTGAGCTCACCAAGTAGCCCAACTCCTGGCAATCCTCTTGGTTCCACTGCTAGAGTTGTAGGCGTGTGCCACCATGCTCAGCTTGGTTTTTGTTTGTTTGTAATCCCTGCACTCCTAGAGTCTGAGGCAGGAGGATTGAGAGTTCAAGGCTAGATAGGTCTGAATAAGAGATTATGTGTCCATAAAGAGGGAAGGGGATAAATATATAAAACTAAATAGACCAAGTAAATATCATATTTCTTATAGGTAAAAGATACTGCTGTGGAACATACTTGGTATTTGAAAATTGCTTTTGGGCAACTAGGTATGGTAATTGCATGCTTGTAATTATAATATTTTGGAAGCTGCAGCAGGAGGATTGCTATGAATTTGGGACCAGCCTGAACTACATGTTGAAACCCTGTCTACACCCCACAAAAGTTAACGGGAAAAGATTTTTAACAACCTTGAACCCAGTTTCAAAGAATAGCTATAGTTCATTGAATCTGTTCCATGTATTACATACTTTACATACATTATTTCTTTTAACTTGATAAGAAAGAAATTAACCTTTCCCCATACTGGGAATTTTGAGGGACTCACACATTGAAAACAATGTTTTTTTTCTTCTACAGAAAAAACGCAGTGAAATTCCATGTTATTGGGAAAATCAGCCAATGGGATGTCAAAAACTGAATTGTGCTTTCCATCACAACAGAGGACGCTATGTCGATGGCCTGTTCCTACCTCCAAGTAAAAGTGAGACCTGAACTTTATTTATTTATTTATTTTTTTTTTTGATGCCAGGAATTGAACTTGGGGTCTGTGTTTGCCAGACAGGTGCTTATGCCACTGAGCCAGGCCGCATTCTTAATTTTTTTAAAAGAATTATTTTATTTTATTTATTTATTTTTTTTCTTATTTCAAAACTTTTGTTTATTTATTTTTATGGCCGGCTCAGCCTGCCCTGAGGGCAGGGGGCTGGCGCAGCATGTGGTGCCAGGGATTGAAGCGCAGTCCCTGCAGCCGCCTAAGCTTTCCTAAGCAGGCGCTTTAGACCACTGAGCTATCCTGCTGGGCCCCCATTCTTAATTTTGAAAGGATAGTTAACTGTTAAGTAGAGACCTGTTATGCACACTATACAAAATACTTCATATTTATTGCCTTGTTTGAGTCCATTAACTAATACTACTTCCTCTTTGCAGGTGGATACCCAGTACAGAATGATTTATTTAGGGGCTTTTTTTTTTTGTACTAGAAATCGAACTCAGGGCCTTGTCCTTGCCAGGCATGCATGTGGGCTACTGAGCTATATCCACAGTCCCAATACAGAATGATTTCTACCCAGTACAGAATTAAACTTCCCTTGGCATGCCAAATTAGGTTGCACTAGCTTAGTTTCATTTCCCATTTTCTTATCAAACCAGTAAGGTTTTCTTTTTTGTGTGTGTCCTTTTTTTTTTTTTGAGACAGGGTCTCGTTATGCAGTTCAGGCTGACCTTGAGCTCACTTTTATAGCCCAGGTTGGTCTCTAACTTGCACCAATCCGCCTGCCTCAGCCTCCTGAGTGCTGAGATTACAGGTGTGCGCCAGCACGCCCGGCTTAACCAATAAAGTTTTCAAATGAAATTTGATCCTCTAGGCCAATGGTGGTGAACTTATGGCATGCATACTGCAGTAAGCTGTTTGTATCATTGAAAGGTTTGCTATTGTTGCTGTAAATTGTGGTTTGGCAGATCTGGTCCTCTGTCTATTTTGTAAAGTAAAGATTTAATGGACTGTAGCCTTGTTCATTCGTTTACGTGTTTTTATAGCTAGTTTTCTGCTACTACTGAAGAATGTATAGTTGAGATGACTGCCTGAATGTCAAAATAACATGCCCTATAGCAAGCTGGTATTTAGGGCTGGGGAGATAGCTCAGTAGAATAAGCGCTTGCCTTGCAAGTGTAGGGTCCTGTGTTCAGTCCCTGGTACCACAAAAAAAAGCTGGTATTTCTAAACTCTACTTTAATATAACTTTGCAGTGGCATTAGTGGCCCTTAAAAAGCCATGTCTGGGGCTGGAGTGATAGTTCAGCAGACAAGTGCTTGCTTAGGCAAGTGCAGGAACTGGTGTTTGATTCCCAGTACCATCCCCAACACGAGGCTCACTATGAGTCTGAGCTGTGTATTGAGACCCTGTACCAATTACATATAAAATAAAGCCATATCTGGGTTAAGTGTGATTACACATCTGTAAGCTCTCGGCACTCGGGAGGCTGAGACAGGGGGATTGCTGGGATTTCATGGCCTGGGTAGGGTACAAAGTAAATTCAAGGCCACCCTGGACTGCATCACAAAACCCTGCCTCAAAAAAAAAAAAAAAAAAAAAAAAAAAAAAAAAAAAAAAAAAAAAAAAAAAAAAAAAAAAAAAAAAAAAAAAAAAAAAAGCCATATTTAGCATTACAAAGATAAAAAGCTATCCTGCTATGTGATTAAAATGTGATGGCTACATCCTTTCACCTTATTTAAGAGCAGAAAGTAGGTTCATTCTTTCTGATTTGTTCAAATAAATATTCTCTTCTTCTACACCTGTCCCCATCCTTACTGGGAATTGGACTCAAGTCATTTTGTGTGGTAGGCCAATGCTATATTACTGAGCTATACCTGTTGCATGATTAAATAAAGGGCTGATTACCCAGTTCTTTTATTTATTTCATTTTGTCTTTGAGACAGGGTTTCACTGTGTGGTTCAAACTTGCAGCAATCCTTGCAGTAATTTGGCCTCTCCAATGCAGTTTTTTGGCTTTTTGAGACAAGGTTTTACTATGTAGGTTAGGCTGGTCTTGATCTCACTGTGTAGCCCAAGCATGCCCTGAACTCAAAACAATCTTTGTACCTCATCCCTGCAGTGCTGCGATTACAGCTGTGTGCCACCGTACCCTGCCTACTCCACCATTTTTTTGTGTGCTTTTTTAAAATTTTGAAACAAGGTCTTACTGAATTGTTCTGACTGGCCTGAAGCTTGTGATGCCCCTGCTAAGCCTCTGCAGAAGCTGAGATTATAGCTGCAGACCACACGTGACTTCTGTCTCTTAAAAGCTGATTCTTTGCTGGTCAAAAAGGCCAAGAATGTCAGTTTTAAAATTAAATATAAGGGGGCTGGAGAGATAGCTCCGTGGCATAAGTGCCCACCTGGCAAGTGCAAGGTTGTGAGTTTGAACCCCGCAAAAAAAAAAAAAACAAAAAACTGTTAAATATAAGGGCCGAGGAGATACCTTAGTGGAATAAATGCCTGCTTGGCAAGCACAGGATCCTGAGTCAAAATTTTTTTAGAAGAGAATATTTATTGGGAAAGAAAGCTTCTGTCCAAGAGGGAAACAGAAGGAGGACCCTAGTGGGTTGCCCCACATTTTGAATTTTGTAAGAGTTTAGAAAAGAAATTAAGTCAAAAGATATAAATGCTTATAGCGAGAATGTACCAAACTATATACCAAACTTAACTGTAAGGAGCCAGAGATGTTTGTTGAATTGAGATTGTATGTCCTTTGTTCATTTGTGACTGGTTTTGTGTTTAGCTGTGTTGCCCACTGTGCTTGAGTCACAAGAGGAAGAAGCGAAGGCTGGTCCACTCACAGCTCAGCAGAACAAGCTGTCTGTGCAGTCAAACCCATCTCCTCAACTTCGGGGTGTCATGAAGGTGGAGAGCTCAGAAAGCGTGCCCAGCCCCACGCACCCACCTGTGGTGATCAATGCAGCAGATGACGACGAGGACGATGACGGTGGGTTGGGCTGTAGCCCCTGTGGCCCCACAATGCTCTTTTTGTTTACTTTGCTGTGCTGAGGATAGAATCTAGGGCCTCTCTCAAGTAAGTCAGGTTCTGTGCCCCTGTTCTTTGTATTTTGAAACAGGAACTTGGTATACTTCTAGGACTTTTTGAGGCAAAATCTTGCTAAAATGCCCAGGCTGCCCTCCCCCTTGTGATCATCGGCCTTAGCTCCCATATAGCTGGGACTGCAGGTGTGTGCCACACATCTAGGTGGCTCTTTCTATAATACGAGTAAACAAGTTCATGTAGTAAGTTGAACATACTCAGCAGTAAAGCTGGAGGCCAGGTTTTAATTATAAATTTGTCTTAAATGTGTATACACAGACCAGTTCTCTGAGGAGGGTGATGAAACAAAAACTCCCACTCTACAACCAACTCCCGAAGTACACAGTGCATTACGGGTGGCTCCTGTGCGGAAACCTGGAGTCAGTTTAAAGCAAGGTAAGATGATGATGTATTAAATCTTAAAACACCATCTACTATTCCATTCTATTTAAACTGCCATTAAAGTTTAATTTAGAGTCACTGTCTTCCCTCCATGCTACACTGTACATACTCATTTTCTTAATCATTTAAAAAATACTTTAATGCTTACTGTGAAAAGATAAAAATCCAAGGTAAAAGCGAGTCTGGTTTCTCATATGATTTCTATTTGGGTTTCTCAGGTGAAAGTTTAAATTTTGGAATAAAAACTCTTGAAGAAATTAAATCAAAGAAAATGAAGGAAAAATCCAAGAAGCAAGGTGGTAAGTAGTTGCAGGTTTTGGCAGGACTGGTTGTACACAAGGGAAGAATAAGGACACTTGCAGAAGCAACAGCCAGTATTAGCAAATAGGTTTTGTTTTCTCTTAGTTGAAGTAAAACACAGACTTAGCTGTGACCATGTTTCAGTCCTTAGCTATTCATAGCTATGCACTTAAAGTACCTGAAAAGAAACTGTGTCTCCAAAATATTAAAATACTATTAAGAATGACATTAGGAGAGCAAAAATTTCACTTGTGGTAGACAAATTGTTCCCCAAAGTTGTTAGAATTAGACTTGTGTGGTGGCACATGCCTATAATCCCAGCACCTAGGAGGATGAGGCAGGAAGATCTACAAGTTCAAGGTTAGCCTGGAGCTATGTAGTGAGACCCTGTCTCAAAAAAACAAGAAAAAAAGTTCTTAGGATGTTTTTCTAGTGCTTGCCTCAACCTCTGGCTGGCATGTATCTCTAAAAATTATAAGGTAGGGGCCCAGCAGGATGGCTCAGTGGTCTAAAGCGCCTGCTTAGTAAAGCTTAGGCGGCCGCAGGGACCGCAGTTTGATCCCCGGCACCACATGCTGCACCAGCCCTGCCCTCAGGGCAGGCTGAGCCGGCCATACAAATAAATAAATAAACAAAAGTTCTGAAACAAGAAAATAAATAAATACATAAATAAATACATGAATAAATAAATAAATAAATTATAAGGTATGATTGAATATGGAAATAAATAAGTAGTTGATTGTGAGAATTCCTCTTAAAGCTTGCTGTTTTGAAACTTTGGAGTTAAAATTTTATACATGATTAAATTTAGACAGAGAACTTTGGAATAACACATTTGATGGCCAATACACTTCTGAGGTTAAATCTAGCATGAATGTTTTTAGCCTTTTTTCTTTTTTCTTTTTATTATTTTTTGTAAGAATTATTTTATTTTATTTTTTTCTTATTTCAGAACTTTTGTTTGTTTGTTTGTTTGTTTTTATTTATGGCTAGCTCAGCCTGCCCTCAGGGCAGAGCTGGCGCAGCATGTGGTGCTGGGGATCAAACCGCAGTCCCTGCAGCTGCCCAAGCTTTCCTAAGCAGGTGCTTTAGACCACTGAGCCATCCTGCCGGGCCCCCTTTTTTCTTTTTTTTAGTACTAGAAATAGAACTCAGCCCTTTGTAATGAGTTACATTCCTAATCCCTAATTTTTGAGGCAAATTGTTACTAAATTGCTGATGCAGGGCTCAAACTTCAAAATCTTCCTCTCTCAGCTTTCCAGAGTCTTGAGCTTGGCATTACAGCATAACTAGTCAGTTTTGTATTTTGTTTTCACACTGCCAGAAGGTTCCTCCAATGATTACACCATTTCATTGTAGACAGATTGTACAGAAAAGTTGGTTGGTTTGTAGTGGCAGCAGTCTGTATTTGACTTAACTGGTCATAAAATAAAAAATTCCTTACCTTGTGGTAGCTATATTTTTCACAGATTGTTGGTTTTGACTTTTTTTTTTTTTAACTTATTCAGAAGGTTCTTCAAGTATTTCCAGTCTGCTACTCCAACCACAACCCATTCCAGGTCCTGAAAAAGAGAACGTTCGGACTGTGGTGAGGACAGTAACTCTGTCAAACAAGCAAGGTAAGAAAGCATACATAGATACTAGAATTCTTTGGCTTCCACTTTTATAAAATTGAAAGTACAAAATTCTTGGGTAATTTTTTTTTTTTAACTTTTGATGATGATATAGGAAGACTAGTAGTGTGTTAATTGAATATAACAATGTAAAGAGGCCAGGTAGTATATGCCAGTACTCTCAGCATCCTCTGAGACTAAGGCAGGAAGATCACAGGTTTGAGCCCAACTTGAATGAATTAGTGAGACCCTGTCTTAAGATTTTTAAAAAAGGCATAGGGGATGCAAAAGACCTGGGCTTAATTCTCAGTAATATGGGTGAGAGAAAAGTCATAGTTGACCCTAGTATTTAAAATACTGATAGTCTTCAAGCAACCTTTGCTGTTATAAATTTTCACATTTGCTGTCCATCTGTTTGCATTCAGCAATTTTGCTGACTTCACATTGTGAGTAAAACTATAAATAAACCCTTTGAGTTAAAGGAAAATGTAATTCTAGTTTTAAATCTAGTATAAAATAGAATATAAATAATCTGTAGTATACAGATACATTTAAATGTATATGACATTCAACAAAGAATCAGCATGAAGAGCCCTGTCGTGCTGGGGTGATGGAGTAATATAGCTTAGCAAAGTACATATACCAATGTACAACTTGAACTTTATAACCTGTTGTTAAGAACAGTTCTTCTGCTTGGCTGCTGTTAATGTTTAATACTGTGCTTTGCTTTTGTTTTGGCTGCATTTGTTTAAATTATTGAGGTTTTCTTTTAAATGTAATAATCTTAAGATTGAGACCTGATTTTCAAGACACTTCCTGGGTGGACTCAAGCTAGTTATAGAACATACTTTGTACCAGTTAGTAACTACTGAGTATGGAAAACTTGGATCATACTAGACAAATTCTGCTTTTCCCCTTCTAGGAGAAGAACCTTTGGTTAGACTGAGTCTTACTGAGAGACTAGGGAAACGAAAACTTTCAGAAGGTAAGATAAAGCTTTGTGTGTCTTTTATTTTGTGCTAGTTTCTACCTTAGCATGGTATCTTCCCCTATCTTTTTATAGATGCTATCAGTGTTGGTTTGCCAGTCCCCCTGGTATTTGACTAAAAAAACACTTAGAAAATTTCCCCTTGTTCTTCATGTGAATACTTTCTATTGAAACTACAGAAATTTGAAGCACCGTAATTTTTTTTTTTTTTTTCTTTTGTCTTTTTGAGACAGGGTCTGGCTATGCAGTTGAGGCTGGTCCTGAGCTCACTTTTTAGCCCAGGCTGGTCTCGAACTCGCACCAATCCTCCTGCCTCAGCCTCCCGAGTTCTGGGATTACAGGCGTGCGCCACCACGCCCGGCTTGAAGCACCATAATTAAATATGATTTTGAATAACTAATAAACCGAGTGTAGGTACTGGCTTCAGATATTCAGTCTTATAAGTAACCATTTAGTGTTTTGGATAAGGTAGACAATCTTTCAGAACTTAGTTCCTTTTTTTTTTTTAATGTATTTAGTATAAGGTCTTACTACACAGATCAGACTTATAGTGATTCTCCTGTTTTCAACCTCCCCAGATGCTGGGATTACAGGTGCACACCACCATGCCCAGTTTTAGTCACTGTCTCAGAATGCTCCGGGGCTGGGGCTAGCACAGCACACCAGGGATTGAACCCTGGCCACTGCCCTCTGCCTAAGCAGGTGCTTTAGTCTGCTGAGCTATCTGGTTGCTTCCCCACTTCCTGGTTCTGTGTTTTATGGTTTTGTTTTTGTTTTTGTTTTTGAGCCAGGGTCTCACTATATAGTTTAGGCTGTCCTTAAATTCACAGCAAGGCTCCTGCCTCACCCTCCCAAGTGCTGGGATTACAGGTATGCACCACTACACCCAGCTGGCCTTTTGACTCTTGGAGGCAGAGTTTCCCTATGTAATTCAGATTGGCCTCAAACTCATTGCAATCCTCAAATTTATGGCCTCAGTCTCCTCAGTGCTAGGATTATAGGCATGTGCCACCAAGCCCAGTTGAAACTTTAGGTTTCTTAACTAAAATTGAAGGGAAAGGCTATCTGGCTTCCAGATTTCTTGAGTCACAGTGAAACTTAAAAGTTTATAATGCAACATTTGGACAGTTAAGATTTTTTGGCAAACATTTTCATACTACCAGTTGTGAATTTAAACCTGCATTTGTAGTCTTAGTTTTTTTTTTTTTTTTTTTGTCTTTTTTTTTGAGACAGGGTCTCGCTATGCAGTTGAGGCTGGTCCTGAGCTCACTTTTGTAGCCCAGGCTGGTCTCAACTCGCACCAATCCTCCTGCCTCAGCCTCCCGAGTGCTGGGATTACAGGCGTGCGCCACCACGCCCGGCGTAGTGTTAGTTTTTTGATAGGAATTAATTTGTGTATCTTCTGTGATATTTTTATTTGTTATCTAATACTGAGTTCTTATGGAAGCTGGCATATTATACACCAAAAAAAATGCAGAAAACTTTAATAGAATTATTCTCCATTATCTGTTTTTGCTTACAGTATTCTTTTTTAAAGTTTATATTAATACTTGTACACAATATATACCATATTTATGTGGTCTGTTGATGTATACATAAGACACATTTTGAGCCTTTATGTCCCTTACCTTCCCATCTGCCTGTCTATCTCCCTGTTTCTTAGCGTTTTTCTTCTTGTATTTCTTGAAATGTTAAACCAAGTTCTCCACATTTTGTAGGTGGTGATAGTGATCCCCCATTAAAGCGGAGTCTGGCACAGAGATTGGGGAAGAAAATTGAAGCTCCAGAAACAAATACTGATAAAACAACAAAGAAAGGTACCCATGTTCTAATACACTGTGTGTCTGTATGTAATCCTGACTCTTGTAACGTTAACAAGTGTGGTTTATCATCCTGTTGTTCAAGATTATTAGGTTATTTTTTGGCATCTGTTACTTGTTCAAAAAAACATTTGAGTGCTAACTCTGGTACATCTGGATTAGATATCACTGAACATAATTATTGGCATCACAGCCCTTAGGACCTTGCAGTATAATGGCAGATAGAGATACTATAATGAGTTCTGTGATAGAAAATTCATGGTAGGATGGGAACACATAGGAATGGTATTTAGTGTTGCCGTCTGTCAGGGAAAAGTTCATAGAGGATATGTTCTTTAAGTGTGGACCTGAATAGGTAATAATCCCCGCAGTGTGCCAGAGCTGAGGAAGTATGATGTGCTTGAGAAACTTCAGCATAGCTAAGCTATAGAATTGGGTTGAAGGGTGTGGTGACTCAAGAAGGAACTGGATCATCAGAGAATTTTTAAAGCCATTTTAAGAGAGTTTGGGCCTATGCAAGGTTGTAGGAAACCACTGAAAGGTTTTAAACAGGCATCAAGAGATGAGATTTGAAGTTCACAAGTGTTACCCAGCCTACAGTGTGGAGAAAGATAAGGAGACAAAGTGCTGTTGGCATTGGCAAGCTGTTAATTCAGGAAAAGGGAAATAGTGTAATAGATTTAGTGTTGTATAAATTGATAGAGATTTGGGATTTGGGAATGGTATATATGAAAGAAGTCAAGGGTTGAGTTTTGTTTCCCTAATACAGATTAACAATATAATACTATGCTGTTTAATTACTGAAGGATAAAAAATTGGTTTTTTGCACTTAAATATTTAGTGAGGATAAGTAACTACTTTGTACATATTTTTCTAGTCCAAGAGCCTTTAATCAGTAGATGTTTCCATTTGGGGACTTCTTATGTGTTCAGAGTAATAGAGGGTCTGCCAAATTCCTTTCTGCCCCATATCAGTCATACCAAAGAATCTCATAGCTATTTAACATGTTTCAGACAAATTTAGGAGAAGACCTTTTGATGCCAAAAGCTTTTAGAGTGTTATATATTAGTAGTTATTTCCTTGAATTATTAATTCAGTAGTTTTTGCTTTTCAGTTCTGAAGTGTGCCCCTTCTCCCTACTTCCACTGTGCTCTAGGGAATTTGTAACTCATGTTAATCTCCTCTGAGTAGAATAAAAGCTTAAGACCTTAAGATAAAAACAAAAACTAAAAATAGCCTAATTTATGAACTTTGAAAAAATACTTGACCTGTTCAAATTTTAGATTTTGACTTTTTTTTTTTTTTTTTTAACAGTTCAAGTTTCCAAGTCTCTGAAGGAACGATTAGGCATGTCAGCTGGGCCAAATAGTGAGGAGGCAACAGGTACTCAAAGTTATAAAATTGTGCTTTGCTGATTACTTCCATAAATTCCTTTATCATATTTAATGATGAATAATCATTAATAATGGAATATCCAACAAAGTGGTTAGATAAAAAATTACTGTAGTCACCTGCTAAAATAGTTCCTGTCATAAAGAGTTATGCTCTGGTTTGCCAGTACTATGTCTGTCTAATATACACAAATTTGTTTCTTTCTCCTAGCACCATAAAAAGCTAATGTTCTGAACAATAATTGTACAGACAGCTAAATTGCATTGTATCAAATGAAGATTGTGAAAGAGCATTGTGCAGGAGTCCTCGGGATGGAATACAGGGACACTCATAGCTATATTCTCAGCCCTTTTATATTTTTTATTTTGAGGCAGACAGGATCTAGCTAAGTTGCTTGAGCTATCTTCAAACTTGAAGTGGCATTCTACCACTGAGTTGTAACTCTTTTATATTTTGTATTTATTTATTTTTGTCTTTTTTTTTTTTTTTTTTTTTTTTTTTTTTTTTTTTTTTTTTTTTTTTTTTTTTTTTTTTTTTTTTTTTTTTTTGTCTTTTTGAGACAGGGTCTCTCACTATGCAGTTCAGGCTGGTCTTGAGCTCACTTTTGTAGCCCAGGCTGGTCTCGAACTCACATTGGTCCTCCTATCTCAGCCTCCCAAGTGCTGGGATTACAGGTGTGCACCACCACGCCTGGCTCTCAATATGTTATGTTTTGTATAAGATAAATAAGTTTCAGCTCTGAACTTTCGAGTTGACATAATTCTTAGTATAAATAGTACTATTAAAATGCCATTCAAAAAGGGAATATGATATTGGATATTCTTATTCTTTTCTCTTTTTCTTTTTTCTTATCTGAGACAGGGTCGCTATGCATTCAAGCTGGCCTTAAGTTAACTTTGTAGCCAAGAATAGCCTTGGACTCATAGTGATTCTCCTACCGAATGCAGGGATTAAAGGCGTGTTCTACCATGCCTAGTTGGATATTCTTTTTCTTTTATAGATAGCCTCCAGAAATTTTTAGGGTTTTTCTCCATACCTCTCTCTGGTGTGCTGCAACTCTGCAGTGGTGGATCTAAGCTTAGATCACTGTGGAATATTCAGTGGACCCTTTGAATCTAAGAACTTATCATTAGTTCTAGAAAATAATCCTCTAATTTTAAATCTGTGCTCTCCATTTTCTTTTTTCCTCTTAAGAAATTCTTGTAAGACATGTTGAAACTTTTATACAAGGTGCTTCATGTGTGTCTTGACCTTGCCTTCATACTTTCCATCTCTTTTAGTCTCATTTTTTTTTTTAAATTATGGCTGGCTCAGCCTGCCCTGGGGGTGGGGCTGGTGCAGCATGTGACCGTCCCTGTGGTTGCCTAAACTTGGCCTAAGCAGGCACTTTAGACTGCTGAACCATCTCACTGGCCCACATAGTCTCATCTTCTGTGAACTGTGTTCTTAGTTTACTATAGATTAGAAATTGAGCCGGGCATGGTGGTGCACACCTGTAATCCTAGCACTTGGGAGGCTATAAGGTGGGAGGATTGGTGTGAGTTCAAGACCAGCCTGGGCTACAAAAGTGAGCTCAGCGGGGGCCCAGCAGGATGGCTCAGTGGTCTAAAGCACCTGCAGGCAGCTGCAGGGATGACCATGGTTTGATCTCCGGCACCACATGCTGTTGCCAGCCCTGCCCTCAGGGCAGGCTGAGCCAGCCATAAAAATAAATAAACAAACAAAAAGTTCTGAAACAAGAAAAAAAAAAAAAAGAAGTGAGCTCAAGGCTAACTTGAACTACATAGTGAGACCCTCTCTCAAAAAGACCAAAAAAAAAGAAAGAAAGAAATTGACAAAAGATTTTCTGTAAAGGGTCAGATAGGAAATATTTTAAGCTGTAGGCTAGAATGGTATAACTCAGGGTCCTAGAATGTGCTGTATGCTGGGGATCAGACTCAGATCCTTGTGCATATTAGGTAACACTCTTCTGACCTACATCCCTGATCCTTAAATTTGTTTTCTTTATTATTTTTTAATGGTCCATAAATTTCTATCCTGTTATCTTAAGAGCAGCTCATCGTTGGTTTTTAAACTGGTTAACCTAAATTTTGGGCAGTTTAGTTTTGTGGGGGAAAACATATCTCAGACCTGCTATTCTTTTTCCATATCTGTATAAATTCACATACTTGTCTTCTCTCCCGTAGCCTCTCCTGGAGTACTGGGGCTTGAATCCAGGGCCATTGCACTGAATTGTGGGGTTTTTTTGTTTGTTGATTTGTTTTTGTTTTTCTACAAAAAAATTATTTATAATAGTTTATAAAGTAAAAATACACAAATGAAAATAGAAAAGCTTCCAATACCTGATTTCTGTTCCCTATTTTCCACACACAGTCATGTACTTACACCTTTTAACCCCATGGGGGAAAAAAAGAACCTAACTTTCACAACTACTAATAACAAAAAGACAAAAAAATTTTGAGAATGAAATCTTTTCCACTATAGTGGACTCGTAAGCACATTTTCCATTTATATGGCACACTAGTTGGATATCTTTTGGCATAATTGTTACACATTTGGCATGGATGGCACACTAGTTGGTAGTCTTCATTCAGGCCAGATAGGCCTCACTTGTCTCTTGCAGAGCATTGATAGCTGCGTTCTGGAAGTGCACATCTGTTTTGAAGTCCTGAACAACTTCTTAGGTTAGATGCTGGAAAGGAAGTTTGGGAGTCAGAAGGTCAGTGGACTTCTGATAAACATCTTAATTTCACAAAGTACTACAGTCCCAAGTCTGTAACGATGAGGTGTCTTCACCCCTCTGGTAGAGGGTACATTGCTAGTGGCTTTTGTTTTCTTGGTGTCTTATGCTGGTGGATTTACAGGTGTTCTGCTTGGTAGGCACGAGACAGCGCTGGCGTTAGAAAGCAACGGCAGCTCAGTGGCTACTGCTGCTACACTGAGCTTAAAAAAAAATTTGAGACTTGGGTAGTGCTAGGCTGAGCTAGAATTTGTGCTCCTTCTGTTTCAACATCCCAGGGTGCTCCAGTTGTAAGCATGTGCTATCATGCCCATCTTAGACATATGTGTTGAGAAATTCTTTAAGATTTATAGTTTTCCAGGAACTTCATACTTTCTCAGGATTAGTATGGACTTTCTTTTAAACATGTTCTGTATTGTTTCAGTGAAATTTTGGGAGGGAACCATGCTACCATTTATGTACCACTTGGAGTGATATTTTTGAGAATAGTTTGCCTTTTTTTTTTTTGGTCTTTTTGAGACAAGGGCTCACTATGCAGTTCAGGCTGGCTTTGAGCTCACTTTTGTAGCCCAGGCTGGTCTTAAACTCACACCAATCCTCCCACCTCAGCCTCCCAAGTTCAGGGATTACAGGCGTGTGCCACCACACCCGGCTTTAGTTTGCCATCTTGAAATGGGCAAATTTACAGGAGATGTTTCAGTAAGCTTTGGACTGTTCCCCTTTGTAACAAGTACTATATTAACAGGCTTCAGAGAACTAAATATATTCAGTGTTCTCATGATGTATGTGTTTGGAGGTGGAAGCAGTTAGAGTACTGTGTGATCAGAGAAATAAGCAAGATTGGAAGATGTCAGATTCTGAACTGACCTCAGTTAAAACCAGGAAGGCAGCCAAAGAGAGACAGAGACAAGAGTATTCCAAGTAGAGGAAACAGATATATAGGATTCAAAAAATGACAGAACACATTGAATTTTTTTTAATCTCATTAAAAGTTGCAATTTACTAGTTATCTTTTTAAAAAAACTAATTGCCTTATTTAAATTTAAGTCTCCATGGGGCCTGGCGGGATGGCTCAGTGGTCTAAAGCTCCTGCTTGGGAAGGCTTTGGCAGTTTCAGTAACCGTGGTTCGATCCCCGGCACCACATGCTGCGCCAGCCCTGCCCTCAGGGCGGGCTGAGCTGGCCATAAAAATAAATAAAAGTTCTGAAACAAGGAAAAAAAAAAAATGAATTCTTTAAAAAAAAATAAATTTAAATCTCCAAATTATACAATTAACTTTTGGTCCTAGGGATGGGATGTAGTGTTGTACAGCTGAGCTACATTTACATCTTCCTGTGTTTTTTTTTTTTTCTGTTACAAGAGTCTGGCTAGGTTGCCTGGTCATTTGTACTTTTTGTTGTCTTTTTTTTTTTGGAGGTTTTCTTTGAGAAAGTCTCATGATGCATAGACTTTATTTTAAATTCAGACTGGCTTTGAACTCACAGTGTGGTCTAGGCTGGCCTTGAACTATCCTGTTTCAGCCTCCCAAGTGCTGGGATTATTGTGCCATCACACCTGGCACTATCTTGCACTTTTGTGTATTTTAAGTGGTAATCATGGTTATAAAAAGGTTAAGAATGACACCCATTAGTCTTAAAGGCTTAATCTTAACCTAGTAAAAGGCTAGTGTTAACCAGTATAATATGAAGGCTCTGAGGAATGTCCATTAATTATTCCAGTTAACATTATTTGTTATAGCAAATATCCGGTTAGTATATATCAAGTTTGGCAGACATCACAATTTGCAGAATAAAATATGACAAGTACTGAGATGTCTGATTGGTGAGCTTTATGGTGACAGAGTTCACCAACTCATAAGACTTAAGATTGTAAGTGGAGCCAGGCGTGGTGGCGCACGCCTGTAATCCCAGCACTCGGGAGGCTGAGGCAGGAGGATCAATGCGAGTTCGAGACCAGCCTGGGCTACAAAAGTGAGCTCAAGGCCAGCCTCAACTGCATAGTGAGACCCTGTCTCAAAAAGACAAAAAAAAAAAAAGATTGTAAGTGGAAATACAGCTCAGTGGGTCTTGCTTCTTCAGAGTTTTTGAGCAGGGCTATGACAACCTGAAATATACAGTAATCTAAAATTGAGCCGGGCGTGGTGGCTCACGCCTATAATCCTAGCACTCGGGAGGCTGAGGCAGGAGGATTGGTGACAGTTTGAGACCAGCCTGGGCTACAAAAGTGAGCTCAAGGCCAGCCTGAACTGCATAGCAAGACCCTGTCTCAAAAAGACAAAAGACAAAAGAAAGAAAGAAAGAAAGAAAGAAAGAAAGAAAGAAAGAAAAGAAAGAAAGAAAGAAAGAAAGAAAAGAAAGAAAGAAAGAAAGAAAGAAAGAAAGAAAGAAAGAAAGAAAGAAAGAAAGAAAGAAAGAAAGAAAATTGAAAGTGTTGGGCTGGCAAGATAACTCAGTGGCTACCTTGTTGGCCAAGTTCAGGGACTGGGGTTCAATCCCTGGTCCAAGTGCCTCACCAGCCCTGTCTGTTCCATCCACATTGGGTGTGGTGGCCCACACCTGTAATCCCAGCACTGGGGAGGCTGAAAACAGGAAGATCACTATGAGTAGGAGCTCAACAGTGAGACCCTATACCAAATTTTATGTATAAAAATAAAAAAATCAATGTGATACTTTTGATCATTTTAATTGTCTAAGTGATACCTATATATTGTACTGTATTAATCCATTGTTAGACAGGTTATGTCATTAAACTCCAACTATGACTTTGTTCCTATGAAACAGAGAGAGTTAATAAAATTGGTGACATCCATGTGAAGACATTAGAAGAAATTCTTCTTGAAAGAGCCAGTCAGAAACGTGGAGAATTGCAAACAAAGCTCAAGACAGAAGGACCTTCAAAACCTGATGATGCTACACCAGGAACAAAAAGCTCTTCCAGTGTCCGAATCAAAACCTTTTCTGAGGTCCTGGCTGAAAAAAAACATAGGCAGCAGGAGACTGAGAGACAAAAGAGCAAAAAGGATGCAGCTTGCATCAAACTAAAGACTGATAGTGAAACTAAGAAAACAGTGATTTTACCACCCATCACTGTCAGCAAAGGACAATCAGAGGAGCCTGCAGGTAGAACAAAGTCTATGCAGGAGGTACACATTAAGACGCTGGAGGAAATTAAACTGGAGAAGGCACTGAGGGTACAGCACAGCTGTGAGGGCAGCACTGGTTCCCAGTCGCACTCTGAAGCCAGCCTGGGGACAAGGCGGATGCTCCGAATCACCAAAAGAACAGGTCTGTAGTTCTTTTTTTTTTTTTTTTTTAATTTTTGATACAGGGTCTTGCTATGCAGTTGGGCTGGCCTTGAGCTCACTTTTGTAACCCAGTCTTGTCTCGAACTCTCACCAATCCTCCTGCCTCAGCCTCCCAGAGTGCTGGGATTACAGGCGTGTGCCACATGGTCTGGTTCTTTGAGAAATTTGCCTCAATTTTTTTTTCTTTTTTTTTTTT